>SJXQ01010195.1:160624-310050 GCA_006408695.1 Aepyceros melampus | reverse complement strand
GGAGGAGGGCCGGTGCCGGCGCGCGGGCGAGCCCGCGGCGGGGCGGGCCAGGGGCAGGAGCAGAGCGGCGGATCGCAGCCCCCTCTGCCCCTCGTCTTCCCCCTCCGCCCGGGCGCTCCGAGCCTCTTTCCCCCTCCGCTCGGCGCCCGGCGGGGGCTCCGGGCTCCCCGGCCCCCCATCTCCCCGCCGTTAATTATAATAATCCTGAGTACTAATAAATTATGCTAAGTCGCGGGGGGGGCAGCGGGAGCCGGGGTTGAGTATGAATATGAATATGTAAAATGCTGTAATGATTACCTGCTGCTGCTGCCGCCGCGGCTGAACTCTCATCTTGACTCGCTGCTCCTCCGTCCGCCATTTTGAATATTTTAACCAAAATCGCCCGGTCGATAAGCCCTCCCTCGCGCCGGCTCCCCTCCCCCCGCCCGCCCTCCAGACCTCCTCCCTGCTCTCCGCCCCCTCCAGCTCCCGCCTCTCCTCGGGCGCGCGCCAGGGGGCGCGCGAGGCTGTCCCCCTGGAAGGGGCCCACCTCCACCGGGCTCTCTGCGCACGCGCCCCGGCCGCTGTGGCTCCTCGGCAGCTGAAGCGCCCTCAACCTGCGAGTCGCTCCTTCGCTCCGTTTTCCCCCGCCTGGGCTCTGCACATGCGCGAATTTCCCCACGCGCCCGAAAGGCTGTCTGCGCGTGCGCCGTTTCCCCTGGGCTCCGTCCTGATGTGTGAACTGTGAAGTGCAGGACGGAGCGCGACTGTGGCAGCTTAACGTCCTCCCTTCTCTTGCCGCTTTACTCTGCTCCTGACTTTACTCTGGCTTCCCCCAGTGGCATACTCCAAGAAGCACAGGGGACACAGTGGCCGAAAGGGTGGAGACGCGGCAAGTGTCGGGGGGCGGACTGGCCCGCGCCCTCTTCGCTGCGCACTTTTTCAGGCTTTCCGCGCGGTTTAAACACCGACAACAAAGGACGGGCCGCTCCCCGGCTAGGTAATTTCCGGCCCTGCGGGCAGGTAGGGGCGGAAACCAGCCTGGGGACCCGGGCAGGAGGCACCTGCTGGGCCTAGCGCGGGCCTCCCGCTTTCGGTTTGAATCTGAATTAGTCCCCGCCCTCAACCTCGCGAATGCTGGAGACCTGACCCGGGCCAGTGCGGAGGGGAGGGTCCTGTGATTCCTTTAGTTAGCCCCAGGTCTTCTGCTCTGCTTGTTTCCAGCACCCGCGGGCTTCCGCGTTAGCTGGGAGTTTTATTAAGTCGCCAGTTCCCGCCCCTGCCCTTTCAGGTGCCTCGATCGCCGCTCACCGGATGGAAGCAAATAGCCGACCTCTGGTCTACAGATAGGCATTCTTCCCTTCCTTGCGGTCAGAAACATCTTTTGAAACCTAGCGTCATCAAGAATTTTACTTTGTTGCTTCTCAAGGTAAATATGAAAAGTAGGCGTTTTCCGATGTAGCTATCTTTGCTTGTAACTAGTCATAATATCCTAAGATTTCTTTATCTAAATGTAATAGATTTTCCTGGACAAGACCCAGGTCTAATTATTTTACGAATTTTTAAGCCCTACGGTTTTTCCAGTTTTTTTTTTTTTTTAAGAGGAGTGTACTGTATTTCATGGTTACCAAATAAAAGTTTGTTGTTTTTTTTTTAATCAGTTTTAGGTAGTCTTGAATTCTTGCCTGGAGAATCCCAGGGACGGGGGAGCCTGGTGGGCTGCCGTCTGTGGGGTCGCACAGAGTCGGACACGATTGAAGCGACTTAGCAGCAGCAGAGGAGAAAAAAATGAGTGTAAGATTTAAATTGAGTAGGATTACAAATTCTGGTCTTCCCAGGTGCCTCAGGTGAAGAATCCGCTGGCCAGTGCAGGAACTGAAGGAGACTGGGGCTCCATCTCTGGGTGGTGCAGATCCCCGTGAGGAGGAAATGGCAACCCGCTCGGGTGTTCTGCCATTCCTGCTGGGATAACCCGATGGACAAAGGAGCCAGTTGGGCTGCAGTCCAGGGAGTCGCAAAGACGAGGACACGACTAAGCATGCAGGCACAATTTCTGCACTGAGGAAAAAACATCTCTAGGAGTTAGCCAGCCATTGTTTAATAGCTAAAGTTTTAATCATTGTTCTTAGCCTGCTCATTGAATTTCTTACACTGTGCAAGTAAAGTTAAAGCTATTGTCAATGTCAGCCAATGAATTCCAGGTGGTATTGATTTATTCATGGCAATTAAGGCCTAGGGTGTATGCATGACTGTTTAAGCCAAATAATTGGTCTACCCTATAATTAATTATTTCAGACAATGGCCAACCAACACACAGTTAAGGAAATGCAAAATTTAATCATGTTACAGTTAATCTGTAAATATAGCATATTCACCAGCATTACTATTAATAGAAAGTCTCAGAATCCTCAATCTATTTGAAAGTTGTTCATCAGTCAGACTCTGTGACCTGGTAGACTGTACAGTCCATGGAATTCTCTGGGCCAGGATACTGGAGTGGGTAGCCTTTCACTTCTTCAGGGGAACTTCCCAAACCAGGGATTGAACCCAGATCTCCCGAGTTACAGGTGGATTCTTTATCAGCTGAGCCACAAGGGACAAAGTTAAGTACATGACCCTGCTTTAAGGGCAACAAATTTGAAGTCATCTCCACTAAGAAAAAGAAATCAAATACCCTTATTTAAATTCTTATCTTCTATCTAATCTTTGTTTTGCTCTTTGTTTCAAAAAGTAAAATAGTATGACTTTGAGAAAGGAACTGAAGCCAGTGCATCTGCTATTGATTATTATTTTATTAATATAAAAGAAAAATTTTATGAAATAAATTTTTACATAAAGAAAAATAGCTCTGTGAGGAAAAGAAAGCTTAAAATATTGTGTGTTAATGATTCATCTTCCTCCTGATGGTAATATTTATGTTTCTAAATGTGTGCCCAGTTCAGTTCAGTCAGTCATGTCCAACACTTTGCAATCCCATGGACTGCAGCATGCCAAGCTTCCCTGTCCATCACCAACTCTCAGAGCTTACTCAAACCCATGTCCATTGAATCAATGATGCCATCCAGCCATCTCATCCTCGGTTGTCCCTTCTCTTCTGGCCTTCAATCTTTCCCAAAATCAAGGTCTTTCCCAGTGAGTCAGTTCTTCGCTTGAGGTGGCCAAAGTATTGGAGTTTCAGCTTCAGCATCAGTCCTTCCAATGAGTACTCAGGACTGATTTCTTTTAGGATGGACTGGTTGCATCTCCTTGAAGTCCAAGGGATTCTCAAGAGTCTTCTCCAACACCGCAGTTCAAAAGCATCAGTTCTTTGGTGCTCAGCTTTCTTTATGATCCAACTCTCACATCCATACATGACTACTGGAAAAACCATAGCTTTCACAAGACAGACTTTTTTGTTGGCAAAGTAATGTCTCTGCTTTTTAAGATGCTGTCTAGGTTGGTCATAACTTTTCTTCCAAGGAGCAAGTGTCTTAATTTCATGGCTACAGTCACCATCTGCAGTGATGTTGGAGCAAAAAAAAAACCAAAGTCTGTCACTGTTTGCATTATTTCCCCATCTATTTACCATGATGCCATGATCTTAGTTTCCTGAATGTTGAGTTTTAAGCCAACTTTTTCATTCTCCACTTTCACTTTCATCAAGAGGCTCTTTAGTTTTTCTTCATTTTCTGCCATAAGTGTGGTGTCATCTGCATATCTGAGGTTATTGATATTTCTCCTGGCAATCTTGATTCCAGCTTGTGCTTCATCCAGCCTGGCATTGTGCTTGATGTACTCTGCACATAAGTTAAATAACCAGGGTGACAGTATACAGCCTTGATGGACTCCTTTCTCGATTTGGAACCAGTCTGTTGTTCCATGTCCAGTTCTAACTGTTGCTTCTTACCCTGCATATAGATTTCTCAGGAGTCAGGTCAGCTGGTCTGGTATTCCCATCTCTTGAAGAATTTTCCGGTTTGTTGTGATCCACACCGTCAAAGGCTTTGGTGTACTCAATAAAGCAGATGTTTTTTTGGAACTCTCATGCTTTTTGGATGATCCAGTGGATGCTGGCAATTTGATCTCTGGTTCCTCTGCCTTTCCTAAAACCAGCTTGAATATCTGGAAGTCATGGTTCATGTACTGTTGAAGTCTGGCTTGGAGAATTTTAAGCATTGCTTTGCTAGCATGTGCTGCTGCTGCTGCTCCTAAGTCACTTCAGTCATGTCCGATTCTGTGTGACCCCATAGATAGCAGCCCACTAGGCTCCTCTGTCCCTGGGATTCTCCAGGCAAGAATACTGGAGTGAGTTGCCGTTTCCTTCTCCAGTGCATGAAAGTGAAAAGTGAAAGTGAAGTTGCTCAGTCATGCCCGACTCTTAGCGATCCCAAGGACTACAGCCCACCAGGCTCCTCTGCCCATGGGGTTTTCCAGGCAAGAGTACCGGAGTGGGTTGCCATTGCCTTCTCCTTACTAGTGTGTGAGATGAGTGCAATTGTGTGGTAGTTTGAGCATTCTTTGGCATTGCCTTTCTTTGGGATTGGAATGAAATCTGACCTTTTCCAATCCTGTGGCCACTGCAGTTTTCCAAATTTGTTAGCATATTGAGTGCCTCACTTACACAGCATCATCTTTCAGGATTTGAAATAGCTCAATGTGAATTCCATCACCTCCACTAGCTTTGTTCCTAGTGATGCTTCCTAAGGCGCACTTGACTTTGCATTCCAGGATGTCTGGCTCTAGGTGAGTCATCACACCATCATGGTTATCTGGGTCATGAAGATCTTTTTTTGTATAGTTCTTCTTCTGTGTATTCTTGCCACCTCTTCTTAGCATCTTCTGCTTCTGTTAGATCCATACCATTTCTGTCCTTAATTGTGCCTATCTTTGCATGAATGTTCCCTTGGTATCTCTAATTTTCTTGGAGATCTCTAGTCTTTCCTGTTCTATTATTTTCCTCTATTTCTTTGTACTGATCACTGAGGAAGGCTTTCTTATCTCTCCTTGCTATTCTTTGAAACTGTGCATTCAAATGGGTATATCTTTCCTTTTCTTCTTTGCCTTTAGCATCTCGTCTTTTCTCAGCTATTTGTAAGGCCCCTCAGACAACCGTTTTGCCTTTTTTCATTTCTTTTTCTTGGGGATGGTCTTTTCACTGCCTCCTATACAAAATCAGGAACCTCTGTCCATAGTTCTTCAGGGACTCTGTCTATCAGGTCTAATCCCTTGAATCTATTTGTTACTTTCACTGTGTAATCATAAGGGATTTTATTTAGGTCATACCTGAATGGTCTGGTGGTTTTCCCTACTTTCTTTAAGTTTGAATTTGGCCATAAGGAGTTCCTGATCTGAGCCCAGGGCCTAGCACAATAACTGAACATAGTAGATAGTCATAAATATTTGTTGAGTAAAACATAATAAATGATACAGTTATATACATTAGGATTATTTTAAAAATTGATAAATCATCTATTTGACAAATAGTTTTGAAATCTTCATTCTGCCATAAACTTTACTAGGTGTTAAGGATATGAAAATGTGTAAGATACTGCTTTGACCCCAGCAAACTTTGTGTATCAACTTTTTAAAATCCTTACAACTCTGGAAGATAGAACTCTGATTATCCCAGTTTTCCAGAATGGGGCAATTGAGTCATATAGATATTATGTAACTTGCTTGTATTAGTGTTCTGCAGAGAAACAAAACCAATCGGAGATATATATATATATATAAATTTATGTATATGAAAGATATGTTTTATAAAGAATGAGTTTATATAGTTACAGAGGCTGAGGCATCTCCAGATCTGCAGTTTGAAGGCCCAAGAAGCAATGTCGTGTTCTAGTCCAAGTGCAAAGGCCTTGTTCAACTTTGAATTCTTTCCATCATTATCCTAATACCATTTCCATACTTGTTCCCAAGATTTCTGTCTGTGACAATTAGAAGACTCAAGGAGTTCTTTTGAAGTGCTGTGCACCTCCTCATAAATCAGGTAATTTCCAGTTCGTGATGGGCAGTTCAAGTCTTGTGGTAATTTGGTGGCCCATTGGTAAGCATCCAGTCTCTATTGAAGTCCAGTGGCAGGCCAAGAGCTATTTCCCAAAAGGAGAGTAGTAGTCTATAGAAGATGCCAGAGCTTTGCTCTGAAATCCTGAGGGTTTGAGCTGTGGCTCATCGGAGCCTCGTGCATCCCCACCTGTGACTGACAGGTCGGGCATCTCTGGGTCTGCTGGACCCTGAGGCCTGTGTGCTGGAGTAGCTTGCACAGCTGTCTGGACTTGCTGCGCAGCTTTCCCTTATGCTGGGTCTCATTCAAAACTAATGGCTTTTTGAGTCACTTGGTAAGTAGGTTGAAATAACCAAATGTGGGCTGTTTCCTCCAAAATCCAAAGCCCACTAGGCACTGTGCCTCTTTTTTTTAGTTGTAGGAGGAGCCAGATGCAACAATTTATCCTTGTGGCTCAGAGGTTAAAGTGTCTGCCTCCAATGCGGGAGACCTGGGTTCGATCCCTGGGTCGGAAAGATATCCTGGAGAAGGAAATGGTAACCCACTCCAGTATTCTTGCCTGGAGAATCCCATGGACAGAGAAGTCTGGTGGGCTACAGTCCATGGGGTTGCAAAGAGTCAGACACGACTGAGCGACTTCACTTCTTCTTCACTTTTAGAAGGGATGTCTTAATATACACCACACCACTGGGTCCCTAGAAATTTCACTGAGGTATGAAGCCCCTGAATTTGTGTCAGACTTATTTCTCACACTTTGACACATAAATGCCTTACCAGTTTAAGTATGAAGTAGTTACTACTTCTTGCTTACTAGGTCCAATCAGCATGATATCATCATGTAATGAACTAGTGTAATAGTTTGTGAAAGAGAAAAGAGAGCAAGATTCTGCAAACTCAGTTGTGATTCCCAGCTGGTGAATTGACATACTTCTGAGGTGGGATAGTGAAGGTGTATTTGCTGCAAACAAACTGCTTCTTGCGGGTCTTATTAACATGGGTAGAAAAAAAGGCATTTGCTAGATTAATAGCTATATACCAGAGGATGTGTTAATTTGCTCAGGCATTGAAACCACATCTGGTACAGCAGCTGTCAGTGAGGTCACCACCCAGTTAAGCTTATAGTAATCCTCTGTCATTTTCCAAGATCCATCTGTCTTCTGTATACGCCAGATAGGAGAGTTAAATGGGGTGTGGTAGGAATAACCACCCCTCCATCTTTCAGATCCTTGATGGTGGAACTAATCTCTACAATCCCTCCAGCAATGCAGCATTCCTTTTGGTTTACTATTTTCCTGGATAGAAGTAGGTCTAGTGGCTTCCACTTGGCCTTTCCCACGTAATAGCCTGACTCCCCAGGTCAAGGAACCAACGTGCAGGTTTTGACAGCTGCTTCCATTTTCCAGGGTGGGGGAAATTGAAGCATAGAGGTAGTAAGTAACTTGCCTTATGTCACCCCACTATTAAACAGTAGAGCTGAGATTCAAACACAGGTCAGGGATTGTACTCTCTTATCACTGTGATGCTTCCTTTGCTGCTGCTGCTACTGCTAAGTCGCTTCAGTCGTGTCCGACTCTGTGCGACCCCATAGACAGAAGCCCACCAGGCTCCCCCGTCCCTGGGATTCTCCAGGCAAGAACACCGGAGTGGGTTGCCATTTCCTTCTCCAATGCATGAAAGTGAAAAGTGAAAGAGAAGTCTCTCAGTCGTGTCCAACTCTTAGTGACCCCACGGACTGCAGCCTACCAGGCTCCTCCATCCATGGGATTTTCTAGGCAAGAGTACTGGAGTGGGGAGCAGGCAAAATCCTGGAGGTACCTAAAGTTCATGTGGTAAGAGAACATATTAACACATAACATCCTTGTATGTAATCTCATAATTAAAATACAGGCATGGATGCAAATTTATGTTCACTCAAAAACATACATACAAATAGCAGCTCTGTTACAATTACCAAATCTAGAAACAATTCAAAGGCTCTTAAACAAGTGAATGGAAAAAAGAAACTGGAGTACATTCATAATGTGGAATACTATTTTGCAGTTTAAAAAAATGAATTACAAATGCAACAACTTCAGTGAATCTCTCAAGGGCATTACACTAAGTGAAAGCAAGAAATCTCAAATCATGCCATATGATTCCATTTGCATGACATCCTTGAAGTAAAACTGATCAGTAGTTGCCTGGAGGTAATGGTGGAAGAAGGTGCATATGGTGTATATCTATATTCACACACCATATACATATAAGGTACATAAGTAGTACAAAGGTATGGTGAGTCGGCCTAGAAGTTACTGTTACCGGATGTTCTTTAGTTGACAGCGGTAATGTGTGGATGTGAATGTATAAATCTATCCTACTAAAGGGTAACACACAAGCCTTTGTAACTAGGTGTGGCCACATGATTAAATTCAATTTTGGCTTTTGGGTTTTAAGGAATTGTTGGGTTGGCTTTCTAGGAAGCTTCAAAAAGAAGAGTTACTTTTCATTGGAAAAGACTCTGATGCTGGGAGGGATTGAGGGCAGGAGGAGAAGAGGACGACAGAGAATGAGATGGCTGGATGGCATCACCAACTCGATGGACGTGAGTTTGAGTGAACTCCGGGAGTTGTTGATGGACAGGGAGGCCTGGCGTGCTGCAATTCATGGGGTTGCAAAGTTGGACACGACTGAGCAACTGAACTGAACTGGGTTGGCTTTCTAGGAAGCTTCTAAAAGAAGACTTACTTTGTTCTTCCTTTTTCCCTTCCTGCTGCCTGGAATGCAGACGTGAAGACTGAAATTCCTGCAGCTTTGCTGGACCATGGAGTACCATTCTCAAGAGAGAACATGTTAGAAACAGCAAGCCAATCAGCTGAAGGGAGCCTGGGACTGGGACTGGTCTGGACACAGAATTCCTTGTATTGAAGTTAACTCTCCATGCTGCTACATAGTTTTGTTAAAGACTGAGGAATCCAGATTCTGGGAAATGTATTTTAATTATTGTAATTACCTTAGTTGAATAAATTAAAAACAATCGTATTTTTATAAACATCTCCAACATTTTAGCTATTCATAAAGATTATCATTATAATATAGCAAATTAATTTGTCTAGTCACCTAAGGTGTATTTCATAACTAGTTACTCTTATAGCAGGGCTTTCAAGCCATGCTTCTTGAAGATCTTAGGCCTGGCCTTAAGAGAGGGTGAGCTCCAGAAGCTTTCTGGGTTGAGCTCAACCCCTCCACCTCCTCTTTTTTATTATTTTATTTTATTTTTCCTTTTATTTTATTTTACTTTATTTTACTTTACAATACTGTATTGGTTTTGCCATACATCAACATGGTTCGATCAACCTCCTCTTTAGCTGAAATGATTTTACTTTACCTATATTGGAAATTAAGATTTATTTGAAAACATGGTATCACTATTTTAAAACATTATATATATAATTCATATATATATATATATGTACATATATGTATGTCAGAGAAGGCAATGGCACCCCACTCCAGTACTCTTGCCTGGAAAATCCCATGGACGGAGGAGCCTGGTAGGCTGCAGTCCATGAGGTCACTAAGAGTAGGACACGACTGAGTGACTTCACTTTCACTTTTCACTTTCATGCATTAGAGAAGGCAATGGCAACCCACTCCAGTGTTCTTGCCTGGAGAATCCCAGGGACGGCAGAGCCTGGTGGGCTGCCTTTTCTGGGGTCGCACAGAGTCGGACACGACTGAAGCGACTTAGCAGCAGCATATATGTATGTATGTATGTGTGTGCTAAGTTGCTTCAGTTGTGTCCGAATCTTTGCAACCCTATGGACTGTAGCCCACCAGGCTCCTCTGTCTATGGGATTCTCTAGGCAAGAATACTAGAGTGGGTTGCTATGCCCTTCTCCAAGGGATCTTCCCAACCCAGGGATTGAACCCATGTCTCCTGCACTGGTAGGCGGATTCTATATCACTAGCACCACCTGGGAAGCATACATACATACGTGTATATATATGTGTGTGTGTGTGTATATATATATATATATATGAAATTTACATATGTATGTATGTGTGTGCTAAGTTGCTTCAGTTGTGTCCGAATCTTTGCAACCCTATGGACTGTAGCCCACCAGGCTCCTCTGTCTATGGGATTCTCTAGGCAAGAATACTAGAGTGGGTTGCTATGCCCTTCTCCAAGGGATCTTCCCAACCCAGGGATTGAACCCATGTCTCCTGCACTGGTAGGCGGATTCTATATCACTAGCACCACCTGGGAAGCATACATACATACGTGTATATATATGTGTGTGTGTGTGTATATATATATATATATATGAAATTTACATATATATATATATGAAATTCATATATATAATATTTACTATCCTGGAAGATTAAGCCAAGATGTTTCATTGCTTAAAGGTACATATACTGAGTACTTCTTTGGAGTAGAGCAAGATTAACAAGAGTGACTTTAAAAATTTTTCATGATAAAATGATCATGACCTTTGTATAAGTAGCATTGGGACCTTGATCTCCTTTTTCTCCTTGTCTTACAGTGTACCCAGAATTTTTCCCAAGGAAGATTTTGATTTTGCCTCAGATATTTCCATGATGAGCAGGTGGAGATGGCCTCTATCACATTAGTAACTGTACCCTATCCCTTTCATAAAGGGATGTCAAACCTACTTACTGTAGCTATCTGCTGCAATTTATGTTTCTACCCTTAATGTACAATGTAGAGTATGTGTACCTCTTAGAGAATGTACACTGAAATCTTTAAAAGTCAGTGCTTATCAGAAAGCTCAATATCATTGATGAAGAACTGATAGATATATAGCCCATGGTCCCCTCTGGTTCAGGGTCAGCAAATTCGTGTCACTACTCTTATATTGATATAATGTTTTATACTGATATTAAGAAGTGGCAAGAATACACAGAACTATACAAAAAAGATCTTCATGACCCAGATAATCATGATGGTGTGATCACTCACCTAAAGCCAGACATCCTGGAATGTGAAGTCAAGTGAGCCTTAGGAAGCATCACTACGAATAATGCTAGAGGAGGTGATGGAGTTCACGTTGAGCTATTTCAAATCCTCAAAGATGATGCCGTGAAAGTGTGGCACTCAATATACTAGCAAAATTGGAAAACAGCAGTGAAAACTCCACAGGGCTGGAAAAGGTCAGGTTTCATTCCAATCCCAAAGAAAGGCAATGCCAAAGAATGCTCAAACTACCTCACAATTGCACTCATCTCACATGGTAGTAAAGTAATGCTCACAATTCTCCAAGCCAGACTTCAACAGTACATGAACCATGAACTTCCAGATGTTCAAGCTGGGTTTAAAAAAGGCAGAGGAACCAGAGATCAAATTGCCAACATCCACTGGATCATAGAAAAAGCATGAGAGTTCCAAAAAAACATCTGCTTTATTGAGTACCCCAAAGCCTTTGACTGTGGGGATCACAACAAACTGGAAAATTCTTCAAGAGATGGGAATACCAGACCAGCTGACCAGACTCATGAAAAATCTGTATGCAGGGTAAGAAACAGCAGTTAGAACTGAACATGGAACAACAAATCAGGAAAGGAGTGTGTCAAGGCTGTATATTGTCACCTTGCTTATTTAACTTATATGCAGAGTACATCATGTGCAATGCTGGACTGGATGAAACACAAGCTGGAATCAAGATTGCCAGGAGAAATATCAATAACCTCAGATATGCAGGTGACATCACACTTACGGCAGAAAGCGAAGAACTAAAGAGCCTCCTGATGAAAGTGGAGAGTGAAAAAGTTGGCTTAAAACTGAACATTCAGAAAACTAAAATTATGGCATCTGGCCCCATCACTTCATGGCAAATACATGGGGAAACAATGGAAACAATGAAAGACTTTATTGTTTTGGGCTCCAAAATCACTGCAGATGGTGACTGCAGCCATAAAATTAAAAGATGCTTGCTCCTTGAAGAAAAGTTATGACCAACTTAGACAACTTTTTGAAAAGCAGAGACATGAAACTTTGCCAACAAAGGTCCGTCTAGTCACAGCTATGGTTTTTCCAGTAGTCATGTGTAGATGTGAGAGTTGGACTATAAAGAAAGCTGAGCACCTAAGAATTGATGCCTTTGAACTGTGGTGTTGGAGAAGACTCTTGAGAGTCCTTTGGACTGCAAGGAGATCCAACCAGTCCATCCTAAAGGAAATCAGTCCTGAATATTCATTGGAAGGACTCATGTTGAAGCTGAAACTCCAATACTTTGACCACCTGATATGAAGAATTGACTCATTTGAAAAGACCCTCATGCTGGGAAAGATTGAAGGCAGGAGGAGGAGGAGACGACAGAGGATGAGATAACCATCTCATGACATTACTGACTCAATGGACATGAGTTTGAGTAAACTCCGGGACTTGGTGATGGACAGGGAGGCTTGGGGTGCTGCAGTCCATGGGGTCGCAAAGAGTTGGACACAACTGAGCGATTGAACTGAACTGATCTCTTGTACTGTCTATTCCAAGCCCCTAGACACGTTCTTTAATCCTTTATTAAGCGAAGCCTTGACTGTTGCTGTGTTTTTTCCAACCTGTGCCTCAGGCAGTCATTGGTATTTCATCAGTCTTGGCATTCAGGATGAAATCCACTTCTAATTCCATCTCTAGGTATTAAAAGCCAAACTGTCAGAGAGCAATGCACTTAAAAACACTCATCTTGTTCCCTTGTAAGATTCTTTCCTAGAATTATGCTTGGACTTGTGTCATCAGCCTACATTAAAATTATAAGAAGGAAAAAAAACAAGGAATGTATCATATTTACTGCTGAGTGTTTTTGTCGTGTCTGTTTCCTTTCTTAGGATTTTTCCTTGGTATCTGAAGGGCCAAGGTGAAGTAACTTGCCCAAGTTCATAGAGTAAGGAACTAGGAGTTGAATGAGAGACTGCCTGATTCCGTACCGTCTCTAGGACATCAGATCTGCTCTGTGCCTTGGCTGCCTCTGCCTCCCCAGGCTGCCTTCTACTGCATCTAGACATCCAGGCCTTTGCTTTGTTTCCATGTTTCTCTCTCTATTTCACCTCCTGCGTTCACTGATTCCATTTCTCCCTTTCTATTTTTTCCCTGTCTCTTCCTATCCTTCCTCATAAGCTATTTCTAAATAAACTCTTGCATTTACTCATCTACTTATTATAGTCTGATATCTGCTCCAATCATTTTCCTGAAATTACTTTATTAGAAGTTACTGATGACCTCCCAACTGCCAAATTTGGTAACACTTCCAGCTTTCATCTTGTTCCATCTCTCAGCAGTTGGACAACAGTGATGGTTCCTTCCTTCTTAAAACCATCCGTCTCAATCTAGCTTCAGTGACAAACTCGCTTTCCATTGTTTCCTCTTATCTCTAAACATATCTTGGTTTTCCTGGCTGGATCACTCGAGTCCTGACCTCGCTCCAGTGTCAAACTATGTTAACATTTCTTTCTTTCATCAGGGGATAAAATACTCAAGTGCTGGACTATATTGTCCTCGTTAGATTTTTGTTCTCTTTTTATGCTTTATGTTATAGCACAAGCCTAGATATAGTCTATGCTTAGCAATTTTTAAAAAACAATTTTTACATACTTCCTCTTATATTTTAGTGGCCATCCAGTGCAGCTAAGAAGACTATTCTCTCACAAGCATTCATCAAGTACCTACCGTGCACTCGGCATTACTCTAGGCAAACATTTCCTTTAGGTTCTTGGAACACCTTGGGGAGTACACATTTAATTCATTTTTTCAACACCCAAGTCTACCTCTATAACTCTATATCTTATCTACTCCAAGATGCACATTTTTTTTCACATTTTAAGATCTTTTAAATCAAGATGCATCTTACAAAGTTATATAAGAAAATGTGTCAGTTTAATTCACAGCACTTCTTAAGGTATATTAAATTATATAGTACATTTTACAAGCAATGACATATTAAACCAACGAAATATGATACTGTGTATAGCAGCAGCAGCATAGAAAACAAAGTTTAGAAAATTTGTTCTAATGTTTAATCATCCAAGAAATACTGAATTATCCTGAGTATGCTAGAGTTTCTAAGGCAGGAAAAGAAATAAGGAATTTTCAGTAATAAGGATTAAAACAAAAGGAAAGAGAACCAAAAAGGAATGGGCCCCAGAGCAGTTCTCCTTTCCCTCCATCAGGAATAGCACGTAAGTGGGTCTGCCGCTGTGGCCCTGTCGAGCCGCAAGCCAGGAGGAAGGCGGTGCTGCTGGGATTTTAGTGCCACGAAGAGGAACTAGAACCAAGTTCATGGCTTGGAGCATCTGTGCCCTCCCCTCCCCCCACCACACACACACTTTTTGTAATTGGTGGTTTTGTTACAATTTTATCTTCCATAAATCTTATCTAAATCATTTTATATAGACAGATTTTACATAAATAAAAAATCAAAACTATAGCATTTTATGATATACTACAAGGAATTCTTATGTCTACACCATTTCCCACTCCCTCTCCTCTTTAGGAAATCATTTTTATTTATTTGTTGCTTATCCCTCTGAAATCTCTTCTTACAACCACATAAATTCTTATTTCCCTCTCTTTCTTATATAAAATATAGATACCATGTGTACTGTTCTATACCGTGCTTTTTTCATATGTCTATATATCCAGAAAATTGTGTCGTATCAGTATTTGGAGATTTTACTTACCGTTTTTGTGGCTGTGTGTACTTCATTGTGTGCACAAACTGTGGTTTACTCACCTGTTCTCTCTTGCTGAGCACAGGCTATTTACAAACACTTCATGTTACTCACAACCTTCTACCTATGGCATTTTATACTCCTTTTTATACTCACACACCTTTATAGATGGATGTTGAGTAAAATTGCTGCTTGACTGCTGCCTGAAACTATAGCTTTATAGGAAGTTGAGAAGTTAGTCAAGTAGGAAGACCAAGGCACAGCCTTGCTACCAAGAAGTTAGTAGAATTGCTCCCTGGATTGTTCTAGTGTTGCAGGCGCCTCTAAGCACCATCAGTACATTTGTTATGGACCAAAATTTTAGGAGGTGGTATGGTGTTAATATAAAACTATTAAACAGCCAAAGAAAGAGACTTCAAAACAAGTATGCCCATATGTATGCATATAAAGGTATGTATCAAAAAACCAAAACACATGTGTGTATTAATATATATAATATATTTCAAATTGTTAATATTAAATAAAATTAAAATTATGTTTATTTAAAATTATATTTAGCTTTTATTAAAGCAATATATCCACTTTTTAAAATTGGATCTATATTTCAATGGGCTTCCCTGGTCACTTAGATGCTAAAGAATCTGCCTGCGATACAGGAGACCCGGGTTCGATGCCTGGGTCGGGAAGATCCCCTGGAGAAGGAAATGGCAACCCACTCCAGTACTTTTACCTGGAGGATTCCAAGGACAGAAGAGCCTGGCAAGCTGCAGTCCATGGGGTCACACAGAGACAGACATGACTGAGTGACTAACACTTTCACTTTCAATAGCTCTGGAAGTAGAAGTGATAGTCAAAATATTAAGCATGGATGGAAGCATGGATGGAACAGGACAGACAACCAGCCCATCAGAGTAGATGCCACCTATGCCTCACCTACTCACCTAATGAGTTTCAGCCCTGTCTGTAAAGACCATCTCATGAAACTTTTTATAGGACACCGAGATATAAGGAGATTTAATACTCTCTGATAGAGTTTAATGCACAAAAGAAAGAGAGATCTCGGCCCCGTTTGGCAAATCATGGACCTCAGTGCTTTGGAAACGGGACCAGCAGCACCAATCAAATGCAATAGCAGTGTCTAGAGAGGGAAGCTTATAGACAAAAGGGCATAAGATGGGGGCTCCCTGCGGTAACTGATCAGATGTATTTGAGAAGGGAATAGAATGTAATCCTTAGGTGACTTCTGGCATCAGCCAGATCTGAGATCAGTCGCATTCTCCTTCTCACTCACTGTTTCACCTCATATCACAGATTTGAATGCCTTTTACTTTAGGGTCTCCTCTGGAAGATAAGGGTTGCAGCACTCCTGCATAGTCCCCGTTGTTGCAGGTGGTGGGAAGATCATGGAACATACCCACCAGATCCCACCACTCAAGGGGACTAGTCCTACGTGAGTTGACAAGTTAAGAGCCAGCAGCATGAGGGCCACACAAGTCAGCATCTTGATCATAGCCAGGGACAGGGAGAGAACAAACTGGGATTTATTGAGCTATTGTGCTTCTCTTTTGTTTCACTTCAGATCCGTAGATATCCTGCCAGAGATAAAAGTACCTTTCCTTTCCTCAAGAGAACTTTAGGTTATTGGGCATTCACCAGTGTGGGTTAGCACACAGTGTGAAAGCCACATAAATCAGGGGATCTCAGAGTAGATGCATCTGGCAACTCAGACATGAGTTAGGAGCCAGTGGAAGGAAGGAAGTGGAGACTCTTGAACAACCACTAGCTTCCTGGCTGGGAGTTGGAAGGGCCCTAAAAAGACACACAAGAAGGGACCAGGGCTGGAGGTAAGGACCAGCACCCTATCAGTACAGGCCTACAGTTACCAAATAAATAGAGGGCTTGTGGGATGAGGAAAAGTGCTGAAAATGCACTGTCTCATTTAAATAGGATGCCACCCTTGAGAACCAAGCAATATTTTCATTACATGTTCAGAGGAACTGAGGTTTACTCATTTGCGAAAAGTATACATATGAATATGAACACTCACAGAAAACATACATATGTACATACATAGAAATTCCTATGACAACCAAAGAAAGCAAAAGGAGTTGAGGTTCAGAGGTGTTTAGGAACTTGCTTAGAGTGACACAGGCATTTCGAGCTGAGCCCAGGACCACCTTATAGCTGCTTTTCCCGCTAAGCCAGGCTGCCCCAGCTCAGGAGGCAGAGCCGAGTGTTTCTCCTCGCCAGATAGTTCTGACTGCTATTTACTTTCTAATCTATTTCAGATTATGATAATGTTTTCCTGGAATTGGATGATATAGTACTAGGAATTGAAGATGTTTATTCACTACAAAGATTACATATGTAGACTTCCTGTCATAATCAGGGAAGTTGCTCACATCACTTATGATTTCCAGTCTTCTCTGTATATGATAATGCTTATTTTAGGAAATCTGTTTTTATTAAGCCTTTTGATCCTCAAAAGGAAAATAAGCAGAGGTGGGACAATGATATACCCTTTTGATATTTATTGAGTCTGAGTCTATCTAAAATTAGTTTGCTAGGAAGCCTTGCATATGATGAATGGTATAGTATTTAAATAACGCTGTGGATGTTCTCCCTTGTAATAAAGCAAATTACTCAAACAAAATTGTTTTGTTTCATTTCTTCATGCAAAATTCATGTTTGAATTTCATTTAGGTCTTAAAATTCTAAATTTCCATAACAAGTTTTATGCATTATTATGTTTTATACACTACTGCATTATGCTTTTGAAACTGATTGTACAGTATAATTAATTCAGAATATTAACTACAGTTTCCATAAAATAAATAGGGTAATGTTGATCAGGGTGAGATGGAGGGCTAAAACAAACTCTTCCCCTCTCCTCAGGATGTCAATTACGTGTTCAGTAAAACTCAGTTCTCTGAAGTCCTTCATCCAGTAACTTCAATTTGGAGGAATACAACCAAGACCCAAAGTTCATCTAAAATGCCTCAGATAAATTAATTTCTTAAAAGACTTGCACTTCATTCATAGGCAAACCTTTCTGACCCTCTGTCAGAAATGAGAACCCAATTTTTTATGCTTTTTCAGGCAGAATTTTTAGAAGAGTCATCTAACTTCTAGATCCAAAGCAGACTAAATATCAAATTAAGATGATGGGCGTAAAGAAGATTCTTAGAAACTGTCTCCCTGAGAAAAGCAGAAAGTGTCTGTTGACAGCCTAATAAGAGTGGAAGAAAAAAAGGCTACCAAAAGTGGCTACAAGAATTCAGAAAACATGGCAGTCTGGGTGCAATGTATTTTAGGGAAGTATGGCTCTACATACCTCAGGACCTTATCCTGTGTGTGTGAGTGCTCTCAACTCTCTGAGACCCTATGGACTGGGCCCGCCAGGTTCTTCTCCCATGGAATTTTCCAGGCAAGAATACTGGAGTGGGTTGCCATTTCCTACTCCAGGGGTTCTTCTCTACCCAGGGATTGAACCTGAGTCTCTTGCATCTCCTGCATTGTCAGGTGGATTCTTTATACTGAGCTACCTGGGAAGCCCCAAGACCTTAAAATACTATGTGCAAAATGTAATCAAAGTTCATCATGACTCAGACATACCAAGAAATGGTTAAATTATTCGTTGTTTCTGCTTCAGAGAGTAGCAGTGTACAGTATATTTTGGCAGGCTTTCCATCAGAAAGATTAAAATGTTACAAATCTTAAAGAGCTGTGTCAATCATTTGGAAAAAAAATTGGCTCACTTGGAATATCATGTTCCCTAACAAATGAAATAAACGAGCATCTGATTATATATTATAACTGAATCCTCTTTCATTTGTTTAAAGAAAACTACATAAACCGTGTTGATATCATATAACCTTAGATGCCTCAAGACCCTACTGTCCTATGGGTATAAAGGAAGTTAAATTATGCACAATAACCCCGAAGTTTCTATTCACAGCACCAATTCCCATTACTGTAAGACAGCACATGCTATTCGAAGTTGGCCATTCATGTTCCTCTCTGTGCCGAGTCCCCCTGCCATTCTTGCTGGTGAGCAGCAGGCAGCTGCCCAGGGCTGTCACAGCCCCAAGCCCTGGGCACACCAAACAGCTTCTGGACCCCCTGTGATCCTGAATGCTAGTGTGCATTGTATCATTGTGTTGAAATCTGTCACCCAGCCCAGAAGCAGCCCTGCTTGTGCTCCAAGTCCTACCGAATGCCTTAAGAAAACTGCTCTTTCAGCTTGAATTATCCCTTCTCTCCTGAGCCCTGGCTGGGGAACAGGCACCATTCTTAATTCACTTGCCCCTCTCTTCTCTAGCACAGTGTCTACCCTAAACCTCCTCGAATGCTTCTCCCCAACACTCATAGTAATGATCACAGGTTCCTGGGACTGCCAGCTGATGGGTTCGACAGACACACTGTGGAAGGTGCTTTGGGATTCTGTTTGAAATTTTTTAATTCTGTTTTTTTAAAGGGTGTTAAATGAAACAATATTTTTTAAAAATCATAAGAACTTTCCCTGAAGCTGAATCTTATTCAGAAGTTCTGTTCCCATCCCCGCTTTCCCCTTTCCTGGGAGCTGCCGTATTTGTTCAAGCCGCGTAGTAACCTCCTCAGGCTGAGGGCTGTGCTTTGGTAAAATCTGACCTCCTCCCCCACTGTTATTTCATTCGCCAATTGGGTTCTCAATTCATCCTTCACTGTTTCACTATTCATCACTTCATGGAAATATTTTAAACCACTATTTAAAAATAGTTACATTTTTTAAAAGAGCACACCCTTGGGCTCCAACCTATGGTGGGAACCCATTGCCGGCTGCTGCTAAGTCACTTCAGTCGTGTCCGACTCTGTGCGATCCCATAGACGGCAGCCCACCAGGCTCTCCCATCCCTGAGATTCTCCAGGCAAGAACATTGGAGTGGCTTGCCATTTCCTTCTCCAATGCGTGAAAGTGAAAGTGAAATCGCTCAGTCGTGTCTGACCCTCAGCGACCCCATGGACTGCAGTCTACTAGGCTCCTCCATCCATGGGATTTTCCAGGCAAGAGTACTGGAGTGGGGTTCCATTGCCGGCAGTCTACATTTTATCTCCACCCAACAGGACTCCAAACTAGTTCAGGAGTGCACGCAACTCAGGAATGCAGAACTTGGACACGATTTGGTGACGGGAACTCACTCCCCATGTGCTCACTGGGCATGGAAATACTGACTCTATATTTGGAGAATCCATCCTAGGCAGGAATCTCTCTCTAAAAAACCTCATGTTGAGTTCTTTTGTATCAGGACTTGAAGAAGACAGCCAGACAGATTAATTGAGAATAACAAAACTTGCATCATGACATAAACTCTAGACAGTTTTCTAAGTAACTTTTGCGTAATTATTTATACTGATTGGAGATACAGTTGAACTAGTTTATAATGAGTCCATTGTTAACTCTTTGCAAACTCCTCAGATGTGTAATATGTAAAAGGAGAAGCATGTATTAATATCTTGATTCTATCTGGATCCTCCTTACAGTCTGACAGACTCATGTTTGATCTCCTGGAGAGCATGTATTAATCACAGCCATGTAACTCAGGACTTAAATATTTGACTAACTTTCAATCTCTTCGTTATTTTGAGAAATGCTCTTTCAAGATATGCTCGTTTTCCTGTTATATTGTCTTATTGGTCTGTGCATGTGGGCTCAATTGCTCAGCTGTGTCTGACTCCTTCCCACCGCATGGGCTGCAGCCTGCTAGGCTCCTCTGTCCATGGAATTTTCCCGGCAAGAATACTGCTATCGGTTGCCATTTCCACCTCCCGTGGATCTTCTTGACCCAGGGATCAAACCTGCTTCTCCTGCATTGCCAGGCAGATTCTTTAATTTTAAAAATATTTTTAAAAATTTTAATTATGAAAGTATAATAATTTACAGGAGACTTGGAAAATACAGAAAAAAGTTACATATAGTTCCCCTATATATTACGATTATTTTTTAAGTAGATAAATTAAGATTTTTTTAGGTGGAGTTTCAATATCAAACTCTCAAAAATTAATAGAATGGATATATATAGAAAAGTAGAAGGATATAGTAGACCTGAAAAGCAGCATGAACCAATTCAACGTAATTAAGATTTATGCTTTGGTAAAATCTGACCATATGTGACAATTTTCACACAACAGTAGGACACAAATTCTATTCAAGTACGTATAGACTATAAACTAGGAGAAACTGGATCATATCCAGGGACATAAAACAAGGTGCAAAAATTTCATGGTCTAAAGGTATTGAAATCATAGAGTCTGTTCTCTTATCTCTGTGGAATTAAGTTAGAAATCCGTATCAAAAGATAGTTGAAAATAACCCACATATTTTCAAGTGCAATGTGACATTTACCAAGAGAGATTTTTCACTTGGCCATTGAAAGGCTCAACAAAGACTAAAAAAGCGCAGAAGGTAACTGCAGAGAAGAAAGCATTCAAATAATAAATAATATCAAAGATACTGTAAAAGCCCCCATGTATTTGGAAATTGAATGTCCACTTTTAAATGATGGGTGTATCTAAGAAACCATAGCAAGGGAAATTAGAGAATATTTTTAATAGAATAAAAATGAAAAGAGAATTTATCAGAATTTTTTGCATGCAACTGAAGTTACTCAATGCAACTAAACGCAGTGTGAAATCTTGAATAAGGTACTTTAGTTAATAATAACTATCACATGTTAATTTCCTGTTTTTTTTTTTTTTAACAACATAGTATTTCTTTATATTCTCAGAACTGGATTAGCAGTTTCAAGCCTCATTCAAAAATTTTAAACATCATTAAGATAATAAACTTTCTAGGCTTTAAGCAGTAATACTGGATGCCAAAATACACGGAAATACATCAGTTTTTTGAGTGATATAAATTAAAAATCCAGCATTCTTCTAAGTCAGACAAGTAGACTCAAAATGTTATAAATTTTTTAGCTAGGCAAAAATTTGTAAGTTTTCTAAATATGTATATTATGTCATACATACTACTTATATATATGTATACACAAGCTTTTCTGCTGTGCTTGAGAAAGGCTTGAGAAAAAACAACAGAAAAGAGAGAAACTGGAAAACATAACTAAATTAAATGAGAGCACTGAGTGTAAAATAGAAAAAGACATAAGCTAGATGAAAGTTAAAGATCCTCATATGGTCTACTCATTTTTATGGCAGGTGGTTCTTGGCCCCTGAGTCACCTGGGAGACCTCTCTTATTGGTCTGTAGAGGGGCATTATATATGAACTTTTTGTTGGCTAGATGTGGTGTAAATATCTCCTTCCATCCTTGTATTTGCCTTTTTCACTCTCTCAGGGATATCTCTGATGGACAGAAGTTCTAAGTTTTGACATAGTCCACTTTGTCAATCGTTTTTTTCCTTATGAGTGACTAACCATCCCAGTTTGGCTGGAACCAAGGGGTTTGCCAAGCCATGGGATGTCAATGCTAAAACAGGAAAAGTCCAAAACAAGCCAGAGTGTTGGTTACCCCAGGCTGGGTGGTTCATATTGTTCTGAGGCGGGGAGGATCCTGTCAGGTCACAACTGTATTTTCCAATGTTACCGTTCAGAAAGTTTATTATTTTATCTTTCACATTTAAGTCAGTCATCAATCTAGAATTGACTTTTTGTGTGTGGTATAAGGCAGAGGTCAACCTTCCTTTAATCCCCTGTGGATACATATGGATCAACCCAGCATTATTTATGGGAAAAGCCCACTTTTTCCATTGTTTTGTGGTGATGCCTTTGTTGTAAGTCACATGTCATAAGTCAGTTGTGTGGCTTTGTTTCTGAACTCCTTATTGTGTTCTCCTTCTCCATTTATGTCTCTGTGATATTATTAATATTAATAGTAATATCATGGTATTTGATAGCATAAAGTCCTCTGACTGTCTTCTTTTTCATTAAGATTGGCTTGGCTGTTCTCGGTCCTTTGCATTTTCATATAAATTTAAGCACCAGACCATTGACCTGAAAAAAATGTGTCAGGATTTTGACCGAGGTTACATCAGATCTCTCAATAACTTTGAGAGACATCTTCATAAAACTCAACATTTCAGTTAGTGAAAATATTATATACCAATATATATTTAGGTCTTTTATTTCTCTCATCAGTGCTTGATACTTTTCCTGAATAACCTTTTAAGTAAACACATTTAGGGGCCCCATTCCAAGCCTAACAAATTAAAATCTCTAGGAATGAGTTGTTATTATGAGCTTGGTACATGTTCTCCTGACTTGATTCATGAAACTCATATAAATGGGCATCTATTCCCTTGAGACTGAAGTGCAATTACCTTAATGCTCCTAACTCACAGTTGGTGCTAACTGCAATGCCTGTTGTCCCGCTTCCCTCAATACAGTATGACAGATTCCTGGGGCCTCTGTCCTCATGGTCCCTTCTGACACCTGATCTCTGGATCTCACTTGTATCCCACTGTTACTGTCTCTGCTTCTCTTCTTCACAATTTAAACAATTCATGGACCCAGTGTGGGAACTGAACCCTTTGCCTACTTGCTTTCTTTATCTTTATCGCTTTATCTTCACTCTGTACCCTCTGCATATCTCTGACCCACCTTTGCACATCCAAAGATACACTTACAAGCTCTGATAAAACAAAAGCCATCTATTCTGTGTTTCACCTTTTAGCAACAAAGAGTAGTGAGGATTTAAAGTTTCTATTTTTCTTTTACCACTCCTGCTTCCGTAAGTCTTTCTACGTAGAAGGGACTAATTGGAGGTAATTATTTCCCTATATGTAAAAATTATTTTAGAATTATCCCAACTTTCAGAGGAAAAAGCTTCTTGTATGTGTATTTACACAACACATACATATAGATCAATGTGTTTACATTAGTGTGTACATGCATATATGTGTATATGTGTGTATGTATGTACACACACATTTAAATACATTTTTAAACTAGTCTTCATACTGAATTCAGTTACAGTCATTTTAAAACTGATTCTCCGATGACTCTCAGGTATACAATCATGTTATTGGCCCACCATAATAATTTAGAAGAGGCAGCATTAAAAGAAAAAACTACATACCCTTAGAAAAGTGATGAGCTCTTTCTAACTTAAAGCTGCATGCCTTGTACTTTTATTTAGTTTAATAAAAAGACTGAAAAAGATCCCCACTTGGCTGCTTCTTTAATGGGTCTAGATATTCATAGTTATTGACTGCAAAGCAGTCCTAATTTTTTCTGAGTTTATAACATTTTTTTTTTGAGGAAAGAGAAAAAAAGACATTTTCATGTAGAAAAAATAAGAAGTGGGGGCTATAAACTTTTTATGTTTTTATAATGGTTCTTCCCCTGGAGAAGGGAATGGCTACCCACTCCAGTATTCTGACCTGCAGAATTCCATGGACTGTATGGTGTTGCAAAATCAGACACTACTGAGTGACTTTCACTTACATTGGTTCTTCCACAAAAAGATTGCTTACCACAGGCTTAGAATTCAGGGATTGATTATATCCATTTAGAGGCATTTTAAAAAATGTACTCAACAAAATGCTCACAATGTTTCCCCTTAATCCTTAGGAAACCCCACAAATTGAACAGATACTTCTGGACCTTAAGACTCTTCATCAGTATTGATCTACAGCAGATACTGCTTTTGGAGAAGATAAGTTTTGCTCCCAAAATGGGCTACCACAAAAGCAAGACTTGTGAAACAAGCTACTCTAAATAAACATATTTTTAGCTAAGTTGTATATTAGCAATCTTAACCTGCTGTGTACAGCTTGTACTCTCAGATTTTCCTTTTAGGATAATTAAATGTCTTTGCACTCCAAATAGGTGGAAAAAATATGTACTGACAATGAACCTGGCAAAGCGGCAGGTGGAAGGAAGAGGCATAGTGGAGGAGGCAAAAGAAAGGTGCTAAGGTTACAGTTTCAAAGGAAATCTAATCTTTATGGTGGAAATAGGAGACTTATCTGGATTTTGAGCATTAGAAGCCTTCTATTTGGGGTGCTTGGAACTCTGACACAGATCATTCGGAAAAGTGTCACATATACATTCCCAGAGGGATTTGCATTATTCTCATGTACATCATCAAGCACTGTGGATGCTTCAAATCTTAGCACAGAGTCAGAAGTATGTTATTTTGAGTGATAACATTTTCCCCTTATTGAATGTCATCCACAAAGCATTAGCAGCTATTGCGTTATCCTTCCCTTGAACATTTCTAATTGTTTTATGTAAAGAAGAAATTGTGACATTTCATTGGTAAAGAAGGCAAATCTTAAAGAGGGAGGGCTTATATTCCAGCCCTTACCTTTGTTTCAAAGGAAGATGGTGATCCAAGGGAGTACAGGTGATTATCTCTTGCCCTAAAATAATAATCTTTCTGACTGAAAATGTTTTCTGACTCTTAACGCTTACCAAACTTTTGCTAAAATAGAAAGTGAGTCAAAAGTCCCAAAGTGCTCATTATAAACCAGTTTTCCACCCTTAGGAACTAACATTTATAGAGTACAACTTATGAATCATGGTTTTTACTTTTTATTTTATACTTGTTAAGTCATTTAAATTTTCGCAACCTTGAGAGGAGATTGATGGAGCCCACATAGTAGATGAGGAAACTGAGGCTCAGAGAGGTTGAATGGCAAAACCAGCATTTACACCTTAAATGATGAAGCTAGTCTGCAAACCCAAGTCAGTATGTCTCCCCAGTAGTTTCCCACGCAGTCCAAGGTGATCCTTGCTCTGCATTTTGAAACAGCTTTCATTGTCTACTCTCACTTTAAAAATGCCAAGAGCATTTAGTGTATATCATTAGAACAACCAGTGATAACAATAATAGCACCTTAAATTTTTACAACATAGAAGAGTTTACAGAGCACTTCTGTTGGGGAAATACACTGAAACCTCCCACCCTGGCCAGCCACCACATTAACCATTTGAGTGGGTTATTTTACTGCAGGAGGTACTAGTAAGGAACCTGGAACTTACAAACCACCACTAACCGAAAGAGTTCAGGAAAGGTCAGAAGGAGAAGCCACGTGTCCTACCACCTCCCAGAATCCTTTTCGCCAGCATCCATCTTGGTTGAGCAATGCATGCACCACCAGGAAGGACGCTGAGTCAGAATGATTGGCCAAAGACAACCCAGAAATGAATCCTATCACCATAAAACTGGAACCTGTGAGCCATGCAGCAGAGCAGTTCTCCTGGGTTCCCTTACCCCTTCCGAATGAAGTCTCTTGCTTTATCAGCATGTGTGTCTCCTCAGAGGATTTATTTCTGAGTGTTATTCAAGACAAGAACCCACTCTCAGGGCTTGGAAGGGTCCCCATTCTTGCAACACTTTCACATGTTATCTCCATATATTGTAGATTGTCTGGACCTAGACTTTCACAACGATTTCAACTTGTGTCAGTCCTAATGACTGGTAGTATCTGCCTTGAATTCTGTGTTGGAAAGGATCCTGAGGATCATTCCAGGATCTGTGGGAATCAGGGCCACCGCTGAGTAACCTTGTTACATTGTTAAAGGCACATGAGGCATATGTTTGCTGTCTCTTATCTGTTCTAGTCCACTGTTTTTACACAGGAATTGTGACTTCTTTATGGTCACATAATAAGTGGTAGTGCTTTGCAGTGCTGTGCTTAGTCTCTCAGTTGTGTCCGACTCTTTGCGACCCCATAGACTGTAGCCTGCCATGCACCTCTGTCCATGGGGGATTTTTCAGGCAAGAATACTGGAGTGGGTTGCCATGCCCTCCTGCAGGGGGTCTTCCCAACCCAGGGATCATACCCAGGTCTCCTTCATTGCAGGCAGATTCTTTACCATCTGAGCCACCAGGGAAGCCTGAATAAGTGGTAAAGCTGAAACCAAAGTTCAGGTTCCCCTCAATCTGTTGTCATTGCAATTAAACCATACTGTATGTGAAGACAATATATAGTTTTGAGCTTAATAATGTCTAATCTGGATGCTTTCTCTAGCAAAATGAAAAAAAATGATGTCACTTGTGAATAGTCACCAAGGAATGGCCTCAAGTATGCAATTGCTGCGGAGGGTACATACTACACAGGGGAGGCTACAGACATACTCAACTGTTGTCAGCTGTGTGCTGCTGCTGCTGCTGCTGCTGAGTCGCTTCAGTCGTGTCTGACTCTGTGTGACCCCACAGAAGGCAGCCCACCAGGCTCCCCCGTCCCTGGGATTCTCCAGGCAAGAACACTGGAGTGGGTTGCCATTTCCTTCTCCAATGCATGAAAGTGAAAAGTGAAAGGGAAGTCGCTCAGTCGTGTCCGACTCTGTGTGACCCCATGGACTGCAGCCCACCAGGCTCCTCCATCCATGGGATTTTCCAGGCAAGATTACTGGAGTGGGGTGCCATCGCCTTCTCCATTACCTAACTGATGATATCTGGAAAGTCTAAGGAGCTCAAAACCCTATTTCAAAGGCCAAGTGCCTCTTGATAGTGCAAATAGCATCAACATGACATTGGAAATCAAGCGAAATCTCCAAGCTGGCATAGCAATAAGCGTGACCAATCTTTTAGTTAATTTAACATCTCCATGTTCACGTAGCACTGTTTACAATAGCTAGGAAATGGAAGCAACCTAGATGTCCTTGACAGATGAATGGATAAGGAAGATGTGGTACAGATACAAAATGGAATATATCTCAGCTATAAAAAAGAACGCACTTGAGTCAGTCCTAATGAGGTGGGAGAAACTGGAGCCTCTTATACAGACTGAAGTAAGTCAGAAAGAGAAACACCAATACAGTATATTAACGCATACATATGGAATTTAGAAAGTAATGGCAATCTTACATGCAAGTCAGCAAAAGAGACACAGATGTAAAGAACAGACTTTTGGACTATGTAGAAGGTGGAGGTGGGATGATTTGAGAGAATAGCATTGAGGCATATATATTACCGTATGTAAAATAGATGCCCAGGGCAAGTTCGATGCATGAAGCAGGGCCCTCAAAGCCGGTGCTCTGGGACAACCTACAGGGATGGGGTGGGGAGGGAGGTTGGAGGGGTGTTCAGGATGGGGGGACACATGTGGCTGATTGAGGTCGATATATGGCAAAAACCGTCGCAATGTTGTAAAGTAATTATCTTCCAATTAAAATAAATTAACTTTTTTAAAAAACAAAGCTCTACATTCAAGACAATCAGATATTTGAAGAAGTCGAACAGTCACATAGAAGATGCTCTAGTAAATGCTATTGATAATGATAATAATTTAAAAAATTTAATTAGTGTACGACTATGGAAGTAAAAGCAGAAACGAACTGTATTCTTCGATTAAAAAAAAAATTAACATCTCCCTCTGGCTTATGACAAAAGTACTTCCAGCTTCTTGAAGAATTTTACTAATGCAGTACTAACACAATTTAGCATAAAAAGAGAAGAGAAAATTAGTAATTATACATATGCAAGCAGGAACACATATATAACCTTTGGGAATCGTGGTAAAATTTCCCAGGTTATTATGGCTTTTTCAAAGTAAAAGTGGCACAGCCTATAAAATCACTGACTGCCACAAGACTTGTAAAGAATAACTATACAGCAGAGAGACTGAACTGTCCCTAGTGTAGGTCATAGGTTCAGACGGAATGGCCGCACTCTCCTCTGTCAGGTGATATCTTGGAATACGAAGACAAGGAGGCACAAAGGTAGTCAGCTCTGGCCATCAAAGGCCAAACAGCTTTTCCTTCTAGCTGGGGTTACCTGCCTGACTACGCAATAGCCAAGACTCAGGGCAGTTGAGTAGCAGAATACCCCGCCCCACCACTTAGCCCCAGCCACCTCTGAGAGAGCCGACAGGGATTTCTTATAGCTTTACACACTGCCTTTGTTGGTGGTTTCCAAGGTGACAAAGCATTCTGTCCTTTGCTGTAAATAAAGACAGGAGCAAAGGGATCCAACCCATCCTTCCTCCTCTGTTAGCTTCTGTTGAGTTCAGCTGAACATTTCTTATGAGGAGGGTGTAAAAGCCCTGTTTCCTAGAGTCAGGCATTCCTGGGGCTTTCTCGTTGTTACTGCTGTCTCTTTGTTTTATGTCCATGTGGAACTTTGCTGTCAGACATGAAGCCTCGTAGCTGTCATCCCAAGCCCTCAGATTCTCACTCCTACTTCATTCCAAAATATCTCAGTAGGGGAGGAATACAATCAAATACTGTTGAGGACTGCTATTATATATTTCCAGTTAGTCACTGAACCAACCTCCCTGTGACATGACTTTCCCAAACCACTGACCCAGGCTTGACCTGTGACATTCTTTGGCTAAATGTGCTCTCAGAGGAAGTGATGTCTGCTGTGACTGAGTAAAGTTTTAAGAGCCATCTTATAACTCTGCTGTTGCTGTTTCTTCCCCTCTGCCTTGGGAAAGGTACTGAGGTATCCAGGTGGGGGCTGCTCCTTCAGCCTAGATCCCAGAACAAAGGAGACACACAGAACACTGCCACAACTAATCACAGCTTACGTGTAATAAGAGTGAGAAGAAAATGTATTTGTGAGCCCCTCAGCCTCTTGAGAAACCCACATGCAGGTCAGGAAGCAACAGTTAGAACTGGACATGGAACAACAGACTGGTTCCAAACAGGAAAAGGAGTATGTCAAGGCTGGAAATTGTCACCCTGCTTATTTAACTTCTATGCAAGTACATCATGAGAAACACTGGACTGGAAGAACCACAAGCTGGAATCAAGATTGCTGGGAGAAATATTAATAACCTGAGATATGCAGATGACACCACCCTTATGGCAGAAAGTGAAGAATTTAGCCTTCTTGATGAAAGTGAAAGAGGAGAGTGAAAAACATGGCTTAAAGCTCAACATTCAGAAAACGAAGATCATGTCATCTGGTCCCATCACTTCATGGCGAATAGATGGGAACAGTGGAAACAGTGAGAGACTTTATTTTGGGGGGCTCCAAAATCACTGCAGATGGTGATTGCAGCCATGAAATTAAAAGACGCTTACTCCTTGGAAGAAAAGTTATGACCAACCTAGACAGCATATTAAAAAGCAGAGATGTTACTTTGTCAGCAAAGGTCCAACTAGTCAAGGCTATGGTTTTTCCTGTGGTCATGTATGGATGTGAGAGTTGGACTGTGAGGAAGGCTGAGCACCAAAGAATTGATGCTTTTGAACTGTGGTGTTGGAGAAGACTCTTGAGAGTCCCTTGGACTGCAAGGAGTTCCAAGGAGGTCATCCTAAAGGAGATCAGCCCTGGGATTTCTTTGGAAGGAATGATGCTGAAGCTGAAACTCCAGTACTTTGGCCACCTCATGCGAAGAGCTGACTCATTGGAAAAGACCCTGATGCTGGGAGGGATTGGGGGCAGGAGGAGAAAGGGACGACTGAGGATGAGATGGCTGGATGGCATCAATGACCCGATGGACATGAGTTTGAGTGAACTCCGGGAGTGGTTGATGGACAGGGAGGACTGGCGTGCTCTGGTTCATGGGGTCGCGCAGAGTCGGACACGACTGAGTGACTTCACTTTCACTTTCATGCATTGGAGCAGGAAACGGCAACCCACTCCAGTGTTCTTGCCTGGAGAATCCCAGGGATGGGGGAGCCTGGTGGGCTGCCGTCTCTGGGGTCGCACAGAGTGGGACACGACTGAAGTGACTTAACAGCAGCAGCAGCAGCAGTATACCATAGCCACTGCAGTGTTTTCATGAGCCTCAAAATAAGTTTGTTGAAACAAACAAGTGAATTAATGAAGTGCTTTAATACTGCAGGTGCTATTTCTCCAGCATAGGAAGATTACGTTCCCACCACTATACCTGATTCTTTCATAATCCAAATTGGTTTAACCCCTGTAATTTTCACTGCTTTTGAAGTAATTCTGTACTAATCGTCCTTCTAATTTCCCTGAGAACCTAAAGACTAGAAGAATCTAGTTCTTTAATTAGCAAGTACTTGTAACAAGTATATATATATATTTTTTTATATTTTAACATTGAGTTGTTCGGTGCATATGTGAAAAAGGGCCAGAAAACACCCAAAGGTATTACATCAATTATTAGAAGATAAACTACCAGATTTGTGCTAGGAAATTAATACCAGAGTCAGAACAAATCACTTGGAAATGAGTCACTTCCCTTCGGCAACTGAAATTGATTGAAGCAACTTCCCCCTACATCCAGTTACTTGCCCCGCCCCACTGCCCTGCACCATGCTTTTTTTCTGACGTTTCTTTCAAATGCCATTGAACACCTCATTTTGTCAAATTAGATAAATCCAAGCTGCCAGGGTCATGTGACTTTGAAGCCATATGGTCATATGTCTAGGACATTCTGCTGCTGCTGCTAAGTCACTTCAGTCGTGTCCAACTCTGTGCGACCCCACAGAGGGCAGCCCACCAGGCTCCCCCATCCCTGGGATTCTCCAGGCAAGAACACTGGAGTGGGTTGCCATTTCCTTCTCCAATGCAGGAAAGTGAAAAGTGAAAGTGAAGTCACTCAGTTGTGCCCAACCCTCAGCGACCCCATGGACTGTAGCCTTCCAGGGTCCTCCGTCCCTGGGATTTTCCAGGCAAGAGTACTGGAGTGGGGTGCCATTGCCTTCTCCACTAGGACATTCTAGGACACTCCAATTTCATGTAACTTAAATCTTTTTAATAAAGACAATTTGTTAAATATGTAATAAATATAAAGATATTTTATATAGCTGTAAGACTTCAAAATAGTTAATCCACAAGTAAGAAAAGACTCTTAATTACCATTCAATTCAATTCAACCAATGTATACTGACTACTCCATGCTATGCCAGTCCTTGAGTTAGGTCAAAGGGAATGAGCGGTAAATATGACATAATCCTTGTCATTATAGGATCTTACAAAGAAAACAATACATTACAATTTGTTTATTTGTGTATAACAATCAAAAAGTATTCCAATCACAAGAAAACATACAATTCTATTTAGTCTGAAGGTAGGCAGTGGCAGGGTTCAGTTCAGTCGCTCAGTCTTGTCCGACTCTTTGCCACCCCATGAATCGCAGCATGCCAGGCCTCCCTGTCCATCACCAACTCCCGGAGTTCACCCAGACTCATGTCCATTGAGTCCGTGATGCCATCCAGCCATCTCATCCTCGGTCGTCCCCTTCTCCTCCTGCCCCCAGTCCCTCCCAGCATCAGGGTCTTTTCCAATGAGTCAACCCTTCGCATGAGATGGCCAAAGTACCGGAGTTTCAACTTTAGCATCATTCCTTCCAAAGAAATCCCAGGGTTGATCTCCTTCAGAATGGACTGGCTGGATCTCCTTGCAGTCCAAGGGACTCTCAAGAGTCTTCTCCAACACCACAGTTCAAAAGCATCAATTCTTCGGGGCTCAGCCTTCTTCACAGTCCAACTCTCACATCCATACATGACCACAGGAAAAACCATAGCCTTGACTAGACGGACCTTAGTCGGCAAAGTAATGTCTCTGCTTTTGAATATACTATCTAGGTTGGTCATAACTTTTCTTCCAAGGAGTAAGTGTCTTTTAATTTCATGGCTGCAGTCACCATCTGCAGTGATTTTGGAGCCCAAAAAAATAAAGTCTGACACTGTTTCTACTGTTTCCCCATCTATTTCCCATGAAGTGATGGGGCCAGATGCCATGATCTTCGTTTTCTGAATGTTGAGCTTTAAGCCAACTTTTCCACTCTCCTCTTTCACTTTCAACAAGAGGCTTTTTAGCTCCTCCTCACTTTCTGCCATAAGGGTGGTGTCATCTGCATATCTGAGGTTATTGATATTTCTCCCAGCAATCTTGATTCCAGCTTGTGTTTCTTCCAGTCCAGCAACTTTTCTTCCAAGGAGTAAGCACCTTTTAATTTCATGGCTGCAGTCACCATCTGCAGTAGGCTATGCTATGCTAAGGCAGCTTCTGGGACCAGTGGTCTGCACGCACACAGTCCTGTAAGGGCTAGACGCTGATCTTCCACAGGGTGGGATGAACTTGAAATTTAACTGAAGCTCTTACCCTAAAACCGGGATCTCCTGCACTGCAGGCAGATTCTTTACCAGCTGAGCTACCAGGGAAGCCCAAAACTGTGCAGGCTGGTAGAAGTCTGCTACTTTGGGTACCTGATGTTGTTAGTTAGTCGCTAAGTCACGTCCAACTCTTTTGCCACTCCATGTGCTGTAGCCCATCAGGCCCCTCTGTCCATAGCATTTCCCAGGCAAGAATACTAGAGTGGGTTGCCATCTCCTCCTCCTGACCTAGGGATTGAACGCCCATCTCCTACACTGGCAGGTGGATTCTTTACCACTAAGCCACCAAGGAAGCCCCGAAGAATTGCTGCTGTTTATTTTCTGAGCGGTGTCCAACTCGGTCCATTTGTGACTCCACATGGACTGTAGCCTGCCAGGCTCTGCTGTGTATGGGATTTCCCAGGCAATAATACTGGAATGGGTTGCCATTTCCATCTCCTGGAGATCTTCCCTACCCAGGAATCGAAACCATGTCTCCTGCATTGTCAGGCAGATTCTTTACCACTGAGCCATCAGGGAAGCCCCAGTACAGTGGCGTAACCTTCAACTATTAAGATAATTATATTTATTTACATGAAAAATATTAAACATATTTCTGGGTGGTGAAATATTGCTTTTGTTTTACTTCTTTAGTGTTTGTAGAATTATTTAAATATAAGAATATAATTTTTCAAAAGTAAGAAAACTTTGTAAAGGTTTGTACATATTAAAATATTGAGTATGATTTGGATAGACTACATCTTCCTAGTCTGACTATAAAAAAATTAATAAAATTTCAATCTTCATTATCCTTTTTCTATATGACCCATCACTCAATCATGGAAATGACTCAGGTTCTTTGGCATAATTTTCTCATTATGACCCTAATCTGGGTGACTTTCATACGGTTAATATACTATACATTCAGCCTTTCATATGTAGAATTCAAATTTCTGTACTCTGCTAACAGGAGAATGCTTTGAATTCTCATATGATTTTGGTATCTGCCAGCAAATTTGTTCAGTTTCAACAGCAGTATTTTTGGTTCAGCAATGGTTTTGGCTGTTGTTTGTCTTATTGTTCAGTCACTCAGTCATGACTCTTTGCAGCCCCATAGACTGCAGCACGCCAGGCTTCCCTGTCCTTCAACATCTCCCAGAGTTTGCTCAAACCCATGTCCATTGAGTCGGTGATGCCATCCAACCATCTCATCCTCTGTCGTCGCCTTCTCCTCCCACCTTCAGTCTTTCCCAGCATCAGGGTCTTCTCTAGTGAGTCAGTTCTTTGCATCAGGTGGCCAAAGTATTGGAGCTTCAGCATCTGTCCTTCCAATGAATATTCAGGATTGATTTCCTCTAGGATTGACTGGTTTGATCTTGCTGTCCAAGAGACTCTCAAGAGTCTTCTCCAACACCACAGTTCAAAAGCATTAATTCTTCATGCTCAGCCTTCTTTATGGTCCAACTCTCATATCCATACATGACTACTAGAGAAACCATAGCTTTGACTAGACAGAACTTTGTTGGCAACGTGATGTCTCTGTTTTTTAATACAGTCTAGGTTTGTCATTGCTTTCCTTCCAAGGAGCAAGTGTCTTTTATTTTCATGGCTGCAGTCACCAACCACAGCGATATTGGAGCTCAAGAAAATAAAGTCTGTCACGTCACTGTTTCCATTTTTTGCCCATCTATTTGCCATGAAGTGATGGAACTGGATGTCAGTATCTTGATTTTTCTAATGTTGAGCTTTAAGCCAGCTTTTTCACTCTTCTCTTTCACCTTCATCAAGAGGCTCTTTAGTTTTCTACATTTTCTGCCATTAGGGTGGTATTATCTGCATATCTGAGGTTATTGATATTTTTCCTGGCAATCTTGATTCCAGCTTGTGCTTCATCCAGCCTGGCATTTCACATGATTTATTCTGCATAGAAGTTAAAAAAGCAGAGTGACAATATGCAGCCTTGATATACTCATTTCCCAATTTTGAACCAGGCCAAGAAGCAACAATGAGAACTGGTCATGGAACAACGGCCTGGTTCAAAATTGGGAAAAGAGTTTTGATTGTGCAATTATTTGATTTTTGTATTTTACTTTAAAATAGAATATTAGAGACTTCCAGACAGTAGAGAATTTGCCAGCAATGCAGGAGACCCAGGTCGATCCCTGGGTTGAGAAGATCCCCTGGAGATGGTAATGGCTACCCACTCCAGTATTCTTGCCTGGAGAATTCCATGGACAGGGAAGCCTGGCGGGCTAGAGTTCACGGGATCACAAGGTCAGACACCACTGAGCAACTAACATTAACACTGTGAGTGTTTGAATGTACATTTTCGTCTCTCTTTCCTCCTAAAACCCAACTATGATTGTTATTCCTTTACTGTTATTGTAAAAAAACAAAAAGGTGTAACAAAGAGAAAGAAAATAGGAGAGAAAGCAACAGTTTAGCAATATCAACAAACTTTAGAAAGAGGGACACTAAATGAATGAGTCGATTCTGATTTATCAGGAGAATCTATTAAAAGAGTGTATTTATTCAAGACAACAGGTCATTCTAAAGACTGAAATATGAGAGTGAGTGAATGAGTGAAGTCGCTCAGTTGTGTCCGACTCTTTGCGACCCCGTGGACTGTAGCCCTCCAGGCTCCTCCGTCCATGGGATTCTCCAGGCAAGAATATTGGAGTGGGTTGCCATTTCCTTCTCCAGAAATATGAGATGGAACTCTCAACTAGAGTATTGCTTAAAAGTCTGTATAAAGAGCAGTTAGATCCCCAGGTCTCTTCCTTCAACCTAATGGTTGTGAGGCAACCCTCCTCAACCCCAACAGAGAGAAATGACAACAGGTGGAAGCAGAGAGTCTATGAGCTTAGGGACACTGCTGCTGCTAAAGGTGGGAGGAAGGCATCAAACCGAAAACAGAGGAATTAACTGCAGGTCAGCCTACTGAATGATAAGGACCCCCCAAATTCTTTACTTGAATTCCAGGGTGTTGACAGCTAAACATACATCTTGGCCCTTCCCACCACTCCAAGAAGTTGAGAAGGTTCTCTTCGGAGTTAATTGACCATCCCAAGAAAACAAATCTATAGACATTGGCATTTGGGGTCTCCTGTGGGCTTCCCTGGTAGCTCAGTTGGTAAAGAATCCTCTTGCAATGCAGGAGACTGCCTACAATGGAGGAGATTCAGGTTTGATCCCTGGGTTAGGAAGATCCTCTGGAGAAGGAAATGGCAGCCCACTCCAGTATTCTTCCCTGGGAAATCCCACAGACAGAAGAGCCTGGCAGGCTATAGTCCATGGGGCTGTGATGAGTCAGACACAAGTTAGCCACTAGCCAAACATGGTTAACTCAATAATTAACAATCTTTGCTGATGCACGTAGAACTTCCAATCAGATTTTTAGGACCTCATTCTTAAATATGAATAGACTAACCAAGAGTCAAGGAAATCCTATAACCTGAAAGCCAAAACAATAACAACAAAGGCAAGAAAAAAAAAAAATCTAACAAGAAAGACAATGCATAAAGCAGAAGTGAATTTTTTAAAAGTATGAGCAGTATGTTCTAACAAATTAAAAGACGTTGTATATATTAAGGAAGAATATGATGTTAGAGAAAAAGAGCATTTAGAAAACAGGAAAAATCTCTTAATAATAAAACAACTGATATACCAAAAATCAAGAGTGTCCAGTAGAAAACCTGGAAGATCAAGTTGAGAAAATATTTAGGAAATGGAAGAAAAAAGAGAAACAAATAGAAAATAGAAGAGAATAGTCAATAATTTAGATTAATATGCAACGTACAAAAAATTTAAAAAGAGAAAGAAGAAGAAACAAAGGGGAGGAAATTACCACAGAATAATAAAATAAAATGTCCTGGTCCACACTCTGTGGAGTATGTTTCTCTTTAAATATTGATAAACCCACTTCTTACCTATCAAAGAAAAACCACACACACACACACACACAAAGCAAAAACACACGTCCTGTACTACAGGAAGAAAGAAAGATTGAAGTTTCCAGGGTGAAAAAAAGGAAAGGTTCAAAGAATTAGGAATTGTACTTCTCAAAAGCAATAATGGACGCTAGAAGACATTGGGACAATGCTTTCAAAATTCTGAGAAAACACTATTTCCACTAAATATTCCCAGCTAAATATTCAATTAAGTTAGAGGGTGGAATAAGACTGACTGAGAACTCAAAAACGTAAAAGTATTTTGAATGTACTCTTTCTCAGGAAACTACTCCCCCTTCCCCTGCCCAAATTGAGGAGATAAGCCAAGGAAGAGGAAAATGTGGGCTCAAGGAAGGAGGGGATATTTCACAGGAGTGGAGTGAAAGGGATTTTCGGGCTGCTGGCAAAGACAAGCCCAAGAATAAGTGAGCTTCGGGAGCACCCGGTGCAGGTCAGTCAGGATGGTGACAGCCAGGAGGGATGGCTTCACAAAACCATTAAGTTTACTGAGGCTGATCATACTTAGAAGAGTACCATATTCCTCTTAGAAAGTTTAGGGATTAATTAGTAATAGTTACATGGAAAACTAAGCAAACAACAAATAAGATAATTATCTACTTTAGGAGAAAAAGAAAAGTAGTACTTGATGATAAATATAATCAAAGTAGACTGAGTGGTTGAACTGTGACCTGAGGCTGTGCTGTGCTTAGTCACTCAGCCTGCTGTGCTTAGTCGCTCAGCCTGCTGTGCTTAGTCACTGTCGTGCCTGACCCTTTGCTACCCCATGGCCTGCAGCCCACCACGCTCCTCTGTCCCTGGGTTTATCCAGGCAAGAACACTGGAGCGGGTTGCCATGCCCTTCTCCGGGGGATATTCACTGCAGGCAGATGGGTTTTTTACTGACTGAGCCATCAGAGAGCCCACCTAGCAACAAAAATGTCAATTCTGATTTTATATTTTTACTATAATTTTGAATGTTGATTTAGTTTTTAAAAAAAATCACACTGTCATAGGTCTAAGTGAGGTGGTGTAAGGATGTGAAAGTGAAAGTGAAGTTGCTCAGTTGTGTCCCGAGTCTTTGCGACCCAATGGACTGTAGCCTACCAGGCTCTTCCGTCCATGGGACTTTCCAGGCAAGAATACTGGAGTGGGTTGCCATTACCTTCTCCAGGGGATCTTCCCAATCCAGGGCTTGAACCTGGGTCTCCCGCATTGTAGGTAGACGCTTTACCATCTGAGCCACTAGGGAAGATCGGTATAAGGATAAAGGAAACTAAATCCTCATCAATCCAAACTAAATCCTATCTACATCTACAATTAAAAGTAAATAAATAATCTCCAAAATATAAAATTTTGAAAAAAATTGGCAGTATAAGCATATTTAGAAAGTAAAAATCAGAAGAAATAGCTAAAAGGTTCTAGGAATGGTCATTGGAATGGGAAGAATGAGGCTTATGGATATACTTTTAACTTCTCAAATTTACAGTAGTATTGAGTATACATACACACATGTTTTACTTTAATACACATGAAAAGGTTTTCAGTGACTGGAGAACAGAATGAAAGTGTTTTTATTTGTGATAGGAAGCAAGGCTGTCATTAATTTTATAGATGAGACAGATAAAAATCATTATGTGGTCAATCTTTGGCCTAAGACAGATGTCAATTAGACTTATTTAATGTAGTCAATGTAAACAAATATACTGAATTATAAAGAAGAGAAAAAAACAGCAGAACAAAATGCTTAAAATAGATCATTAAGATTCTATCTAAAAGGGGGAGGGTAAAATGATGGTCTTTAGGATGCATTTAATACTCTGAAAATGTGTGTATAACTCTCATTTTACACATAAGTCCGTTTATTCTGTAGTACATGTCTACTTTTCCAGGCAGATTTTTAGGCATACACTATATAGGAGCGGGAGGAAAGCATATATTAAGTTTAAAAGCCTGTTTAAAATAACCAGATCATCCTAATTCTCCTCTTCAATGAGAGACATTTCTTTTCCCATTCTCAAAGACATTCCGTGAAGGTATTATTTTGGTACATTTTCTCTGCATAGAGATCCTTACGGTGATTCAGACGGTAAAGAATCTGCCTGCAGTGCAGAAGATCTGGGTTTGATCCCTGGGTCGGGAAGATCCCCTGGAGAAGGGAATGCAACCCACTCCAATATTCTTGTCTAGAGAATTCCATGGACAGAGGAGCCTGGCCAGCTGTAGTCCATAGGGTCGCAAAGAGTTGGACACAGCGGAGAGACTAACACTTTCACTTTCACTTGGGTTTATACAGCAGAAGACTCGCTTTTTGGTCAGGAGGCCTTGTTGCATGCTTCCCGCCCAGAAGAAACTTTCTCCAAACGTTCAGACTCTCTTTTACATTTCAGATCACGACCAGCTAGTAGACTATGGGATTCCTGCAAACTCCAAATTATGTTCTAATTATTCCCTCTCCCCCTGACCCTTTTAACATTGTGGGCAGACTTTTTTTTTTCTTCTTCAGAAAAAGTTTAAGAGTGAATAGCAGGTGCATCAAGTGTCCTGTAAGAGAAAATGCGCGTGTGATTTTACAAACCGGTGATTTCCATCCAGCCAAGCCGCCCCTTTTAGGTTTGTCTTGACCACACCCACAGGTAGTTTTCAGTTCACCTCAGAAGCCACTCATGGCACTCATTGCGTGGCATGAAGGCAGACTATGTTTGGCTCTAAAAATATCCCAGCCAAGAGGTGAAATGGAGTAAAAGGTAGCAGGGAGTGAAATAGGCTAAGAGGAGACTTAGGCTTCCAGAAGATGGAAAGGGAGGAAAAGGAAATGTGGCTGATAATCTGACAGTTTTTTCTTGAGTTCTTTTGTAGCCAGTGTTGCACTGGGGCAGCTTTCTAGGAGGCTCTCACAGAGAGACAGGAGTTTGTTGTCCTTCCTGCAGAGTGAGTGAGCATCTGCCGGTGCTGAGTCTGCCTTCCCTCTCCGTCGTGTCAGAAGGAGCAGAGCTGAGGAGCTTTTCAAGACCTTTGGAGATCTCCAAACAGCTGCCTACAAGTGTTTCTCTGTTCATCCCATGAAATGTGGAAGGTCTTTACCCCAGTATAGAGATCCAGATCATCTCTTCCAGGGCATCCCTCCTCTCTGCTGGATAAGACATTCCTCAAGGACAAGAAAAGGTCGCATAAATGTCACATGAAACCTAGCATTTGACCCCCAAAAAAGCCCAACATGCATTCTGTTCATGGTGGCCATCCAGTGTGTGCATACTACATGAATAACTGAAGATGCCTGAGCGCTGTCTTCTCCTTTGAATGGTTAAATGTGATTATTTTCCAGGATGCATGGTTTCTTTTAAGAATTAGAAAATATAATCTTTCTTGTTCATCATCAACAAACATCCAAGACGTGGTTTTTACATAGTTTTAAAATCAATGTAATAATAAATAATAAATTTTCTTCCCAACTGACACTAACTAGAGAATATTTTAAGCCAAAATTAAACCCAGAAATATTTCTGAAGTGCAATAAATATCATTAGGCCAATAGCTCTCTTTTAGTCTTTTGGTTCTTCTATTGCTACAGGATGATCCTAATTTCCTAAACAAGGGTATACATAGGCTATTCTTCTGCTTGGAATGGCAGGGCTCATCCCCTGATACATAATGAATTTCTATTTATCCTTCAAAACCCAGCCAAGGAGTCACTTCTTTCAGGTGGCCTACCCTGCCACTGAGCGAACTCTGGGAGATGGTGATGGACAGGGAGGCCTGGCGTGCTGCGATTCATGGGGTCGCGAAGAGTCGGACACGACTGAGCGACTGAACTGAACTGAACTGAACCTGAAGTATCCAGCGGTGCCTGGCTGCTCTGACAACCTTCTGGGAACTGGAGCAGCTGGTGCAATACTCACCCTGCCCTGTTCTGCTCAAGCTGAGAGGTAAGACTGCCTACCAGACAGGGAGGCTGGCGTGGGGTCAGGTACAGGTCTGGTCCTAGGCATATGTAAGTGAAGGAACTCGGTCTAGCCCGGGCACTGCAGGTTGTTCCCTCTGGGATGTTGATTATGCCATTCCACCTTTCTGAACCTCAGTTTTTCTGTCAGTCAGAATGATGCAACATTCTCCTTGAAGTAAAGTGTTTTTGAGGATGAAATTAACGATGATGATAGCTGGCATCACCCGAGCACTTACTGCTGCGTGTTTTTGCATCTTTCTCTAATCCTAACAGGCTTCCCAGGTGGCGCTAAAGAACCCACTTGCCAATGCAGATGACACAAGAGATTTGGGTTCGATCCCTGGCTGGGGAAGATCTCCCGGGGTAGGAAGTGGCAACCTGCTCCAGTATTCTTGCCTGGAAAATTCCATGGACAGAGGAGCCTGGTGGGCCACAGTTCATGGGGTCACAAAAAGATATGACTGAGCGTACATATGACTGAACATACGCTAATTCTACCATCTGTGTCCATACTGGATTGGCCAGTCAACTTCAATGGATTAATTCTTCTCCTCAGTCTGCATCACACATTCCTGCCTCTTTGCCTGCCTTCAAGTGTTGTGAGTTATATGTTGCAGGGTGTTAGATACTTGTGTATGAGCTCTGTCCTGGGTTGCAGTTACTTAGAAACACTAGCTTGACCCTTCTGGGCCTTGCTTGCTTTTATGATTTGTGAGGCCGTCCAGAGCTGTGCTCAGTCTAGCGCTGAACACTGCCCCTTCTGTGATGGGAACTTCCGGAGGACTCTACCCAATGTGTCGTGAGTTATGACTTCTGTCAGCCTGGCTGCAGAAGCACAATCCAGGCACGGGGCCTGGTCCTCCGAGCCTCTCCGGTGCTCCTTCCCCACATCCAGTGTTCTGACACACCTTCTCCGTCTGCAGAGCCTGCGACGCTCTCTCTGCTCTCCTCTCTCCTATTCTGTCCTCTGTGTCCTGGCTGCTTCAGTGTCTCCTCCACTCAGTGAGACTGCTGGGCTTTGCCTCAGTGTCCCCTCTTTGTGTCCCAGTTTGGCAGCTATCTAAGGAGGGAGTGAGGGTCATCGCAGAGCTCATTAAATTTATTTCCCATTTCCCCAGAATCATTATCCATTGTTACCTCATCTCCATTGCCTTCAAACTGTTGTTTCATACATTTGATCTCTTTTGTTGTTTCAGACTGGAGGATGAAATCCAGTTCCTGTTACTTCATCTCAGCCAGATGCAGAAGTCAGGATTTCTTGTTTGAAGTCCCCTAAATCTGGGTTAACTTGCTGACTTTATTCCTTCAGCCTTGTGTGACTTTGGTCAAGTTACACAAACTGCGTGTTTTCTGTTGCCTGGGGATGAACAAATTTGCTCCATTTGCTGAGACTGAGAAAGTGTGTCTCGCACGTTGTCTGTGTTGAGAAAAGAGAAGACAAGCAGTCGAGGAGGGAGAAGTCTTGGAAGAGAAACTGAGAGGTGAGAAGAGCAAGTGAGAAGATGAGGAGGGAGCCAGGCAGGGACCCCTCAGATAAGAGACAGGGAGGAGCCTGGGCAGGTAACTGAGGGGAGGAGGGAGTCCTGGGGGGCCTGACAGAGAAATGGGGGAGAGTGGAGGAATTCTGTAGCCACCCAGCTTGTGTGGTATCGGTCCTGCACAGGGTGCCAGCCCCGAGGTGAACGGAGCTTCAAATCTAATGCAAATTCAGCAATGCAGGTGTCTCCTCAGGACATACCTCAACCCTCCTACAGAGGCTTCTTCTGCCACCAAGCTGTGCCCCGTGGAACTGCGTCTACCCAGAGGAGTATGTTTTCATAATTTGCACAAAGGTGCTGTGTAGGCCGTGAGGCCCTTTCTGCAAACAGCGGGCAGTGTCAGGAGACTTGTCAAGCGTGGAGGAAAACAGTTCTCTCTTTTGTGGGGGAGCTTTGAACAGTAAGGGCTTCCCTTGTAGCTCAGTTGGTAAAGAATCTGCCTGCAGTACAGGAGACCCTTCGATCCCTCGGTTGCAAAGATCCCCTGGAGAAGGAAATGGCACCCCACTCCAGTATCCTTGCCTGGAAATCCCATGGACCGAGGAGCCTGTGGGCTGCAGTCCACGGGGTCGCAAAGAGTCGTGCGTGACTGAGCGACTAACACTTACTTTGGACACTAAAGCACTTAATGCCATTTAGTCATTGATCAATATTCACTTGTCCATTTGTTTAACGAGACCCACTTTGAGCCAAGCACTGTGATGGGGACTGGGGGATAAAATGATGAGCAGGGCAGAGTCTCTGCCTTCTGGGGAGAGGCTGTCACAGGCTGCGAAGCATGGCATCTGAGGTGAGGCCAGAGGAGAGGAGCAGGGGCCAGGTGAGGATGGGACTAGCTGGCTGCAGAGCTGGCTGTTCGAACTTGGCCAGCCAGCCAGGCTACAACTGCCAAAGGGACTGGTCAAGAGCTGGCCTGTCTTCCCAAAGCCTCTCACTCTCTCCCCTACCAAATCCGGAGAGACCATGCTGGTGTTTGGTTACAGGGGAGCAGGACCAGTCTGGGGAGCCCAAGAAAGCTATGTGCCCCCTGCCCTCAGTATCGGGAGTTTTCTTTATAATGTAGGGTCCTCAGTGCTTGGCACCGACCCAGAGTTCCAGTCGACATCCTGGGCTTTGGGCATAGTGCAGAACTACCACAAAAACTGTGGGATAGATAAAATAACCGTGGGATACAACATGCAAAGTCACAGGAGGGTATACTGGAAAGTAAATCTCCCAGCCACCCAGTTCGCTTCCCCAGAGGCAGCTATTATCATCTGATGGTACATGTTTCTGGAGATTATGCATAAAGAAGCAAATGTGAACATATATAGATGTCGATGATTTTTTTACACAAAGTCTGGATGTAAGGTTCTGGCCAGCTCATACTTAAATACAATGATGTGAGAAAGGAAGAAGATAAGTTAAATTCCTGAATTCCTGGGCCACTTTTCTTGATCCATTAGAAAGGCCCGTCCCCCTTCCATTTCCCCAGCTTGCTTCTGCTGGCAGGTTCCTGCTCCAAACCTCTAGGTTTGACTCAGGGAGCTTTGCCACGCAGATTCCAGTTCTCAGTATCCCCTGTCTACACCCAGCTCTCCAACCTTTTGGGATGTGAGAGTAATTTTACCCCAAGGGAGGCAGAGCCCTACAAATGATCAGCACTCATTGCCCTTGTGCATTTGTTGTAGTGAAGTGAAACCTTGCAGGTCTGTGCTGAGAGGGTAGAACTCTCTTTTTAATTGCTGCCTGAAAGTGCCAGTGACCTTTCCATAGTCATGTTCTGAGGCTGGTATGATCAGTTTGCGTTTCACTGGGGAATTGGCAGCATCACTGGAAAACACTGCCATGAGAACCTCACCACTGACACTGTATAACCTTTTAGGCTTCTGTATAAATCAGAAGACTGACCTAGGGCAGGTTTATTTTAAAGCGTACTGTGCTGCGCTTAGTCACTCAGTCATGTCTGACTCCTTGCAACCCTATGGACTGTAGCCCACCAGGCTCCCCTGTCCATGGAACTCTCCAGGCAAGAATACTGGAGTGGCCAGTATTGCCATGCCCTCCTCCAGGGGATCTTCCCAGACCAGGGATAGAATCCAGGTCTCCTGGATTGCAGGTGGATTCTTTACCGGCTGAGCTAACAGGGAACCCCTTAAGCATGGTATCTATTCATATTTAAAGTTTCATACTCTCCATACAGATTTTGTTCAAGAGAAAATTCAACTCATAATGTTGACCAGTTAAACATTCTTAGACAATTATTAGAAGAAAGCATTTACTTGACACTGACATTTTTATAAATTGTAGAGTGGCTGCTAGATTTCTCAAAATATAAATAGTAGAATTCTTCTCAGAAATATTTAATATCCAACTTGTTTTCATTTGGGCTTCCCTCATAGCTCAGTCGGTAAAGAATCCACCTGCAATGAAGGAGACCCTGGTTCAATTCCTGGGTCAGAAAGATCCCCTGGAGAAGGGAGTTACCCACTCCAGTATTCTTGGGCTTCCCTGGTGGCTCAGCTGGTAAAGAATCCACCTGCAGTGCAGGAAACCTGGGTTTGATCCCTGGGTTGGGAAGACTCCCTGGAGAAGGGAGAGGCTACCCACTCCAGATTCTGGCCTGGAGAATCCCATGGCCTGTGTAGTCCGTGGGGTGGCAAACAGTTGGACATGACAGAGTGACTTTCACTTTGTGTTCATTTAACTTGTGTTAAGTAAACAATATTAGATAGAAAAACCTCAGAATTTATATTTCTTTATTTCCTTTGTTCTAATTTTTCGATTTATCCCTATTTCCTCTACCTATCTCCCTTCCTGTGCTTCTTTATTTTATAGAATTTTAGAAAAGAATTTGAGACCTTGGAAAATATTTTACAGGTTGTTTGTTTGCATGTTTATTTGGTTTGATTAGTTGATGCTTTTTCAAAAACATAGATTCCTTGACCCTCCCTATCTCTGGAAAGTTTATTTCAGGAGGTCTAAGATGTGGAGCCTGTATTTTTAAGAGCTTTCCAAGTAATTCCAAGGGAACTCCCAGCAAGGAAGACAGCTCTCCAGTCTGTGACAGGGTTCATCTCACTGAGTGCCATGTGCACCTGTGTCCAGGTCACGTGTGTGGGTCAGGCACTGTAATAGATGCTTGGAATAAATCAGAAAACCAAGAGGACAAAATCTCTGCTCTTGTGGAACTTATGCTATACCATTAACTAAAACAAAACAAACCCATCCAGACCTCTGCACTAGTCTACCAACTCCGATTGCATGTATGAACTGTCAACCCCCTTGCAAGTGTCTGTGCCGTGGTCATAAGGGAAGCCAGATAAAACATGGCAGGATAAGAGTATAAATCCTATATATAAGAGCCGTTAATATTTCCTCCCACTTCATACTGTCTTGGAGAACTTGCCCTTAATCCCGTCTCAGAATTTCTTTCCCCATACGTCCTATTGAGTGGTTCTGGAGTCATGTAACTCCTGCTGTGGCCCAGCTGCTTGGACCGGGGGCAGACAGGATCACAGCTGGGCCGATCTGATTCTTCTGGGAGCTTAGCATGTGCACTAAGAAACCGAGTAGGATTGCCAATGTAAATGCCTGTAAGGGCCAGGCAGGAAACATAGAGTGGTGCTTGTCAGGTTAAGGAAACCAACAGCACAGTTTCTATGGTTGATAGCACATAACCCATGATCTTGGGGTCAGGGATCTTGCTGTGGATTGAATGTTTCTGTCTCTAATTTTATATGTTGAAACTCCAATCCCTAATATGATGGCATTTGGTAACGGACCTTTGGGAGGGTCATGAGGGTGGAGCTCCTATAAATGGAATTGTGCGTACGTGTTCAGCTGTATCTGAATATTTTGTGAGTCCACGACTGTGGCCTGCCAGGCTTCTCTGTAAATGAGATTTCCCGAGCAAGAATACTGGAGTGGGTTGCCATTTCCTTCTCCAGGGGAATCTTCCTGACTCAGAGATTGAACCTGCATTTTTGCATCTCCTGCCAATGCAGACAGTTTACCACTGAGCCACCCCTTAGTGACCTTATAAGAAGAGACAAGAAAAATTGCCCGTCTCCCCCCCGTCACACGAGGAAACCTGGAAGAGGACTCTCAGCAGAACTCACCCGAGTCACACCCTGAACTTGGACTTCCCAGCCTCCAGAACTGTGAGAAACATGTTTGTTGTTGAAGCCGCTAAGTCTATGGCATTCTTATTAGAGCAGCTCCAACTAATGAAGACAGATGCGGTAGTGAGAGGTGAGAGCTGCTGCGTGTAGACCCAGTGTGCCAGGTTGTCTGATGTTTACAAAAGAAGTCCAACATTCAGGTTTTATATGAAATTTGATAATCTAACAATGTTGAGATTATTTTACATTAAAAAAAAATTGTGCTGTCCGAAGCACACCCAGTCACGGGCCGTGTCTGCTGTAGAACCCCAGTGTGCAACCTCTCTGCTTGTTCTAGCCAGACTGGTGGAATCAAGGACAGAGAAGCATGAGGGAGCAGGGGTCAAGGCTGCTAGGTTCTGTGCATTTGTCTGGAGAAGCAGAGTGGCAGGGAAAATAGGCTGCTAATGACAAAAACAGTTTTTTTGTTTAGTGTCCTGCAAAGGTACCCTGATTCTTAATAGTCTTTTAGTTTTTTATTCCAGCCCATTGCTTCGAAGCTTGGGTTCTGTAAGACACTCCTTTTTCTTTATAATAAACTATTGTTTTTCTTAAGCTTCTATTAAATACAGTCAGTGGTAAAGAGTGCCAGGCTGGACAGTAGTTGCTTAGGTAAGGATCTCAAGAAGATGCCAGCTTCCAAGTTATCTTAATGTTAAAGTGCCAAAGTTTTCCATCTTGCCTCCTTATCCTTTCTTGAGTTGGGGAGTAGGTGTGAGGAGAAGATCCTGGAACATCTTGGTTAAATCCCATGTGGGAATTATACTCAACTGGCCTGCAAAAGGCTCCTCTAATTTCCTTCAGTTACACAGGGCTAAATAGGTGAACATTACTGCTGAAACAACTTCCCAGGCACCTTCTTTATAAATGGGACAGAAGCGGCCAAATTTGTGGGTGGTCTCTCAGATCTTGGGACTAAAAATAGTAAGGATACTTTGTAATCACAGGCCTCTCATTTAAAGCACTCAGAGTGCTTCATAAATGGTTAAGTGCTTGATATGATAATAAGATTTCCAGTACATAAGGATGTGTTTTCTCATGTACATACTTGGAGTCTATGAGCTCAGTCAAGGCAGGGTCCTTCAGATGTTTATTTCTTTGAAGCTATTATTATGTATGCAGGAAGACACCTCCCACCCCCATATTTTTCCTTGCTTCTTTATATCACTTTTGAAAGGAGATAGTGAAATGGAAATACAAACTAAGTTTGTTCATGTGTAGGAGGTTTCATAAGGAATCTCAGCTCTGCAGCTTCAAATCAGGAACCTTTCGGTAAAATAATCTTATAGCTCAGTTTCAAACCAAGTTTTCTGGAAATCTGCTGCTGTGTAACAAGCAACCCTTAAAGTTAAAGCTAAAAGCATATTTACTGCAGTACTGATGCCTGCTACATGAGTGAACTTCGAAAACACGTTAAGTGGAAGAAGTCAGACACAAAAGGAGTGTTGCATGAAATATCCAGAATAGGTAAATCCACAGAGAGAGAAAGCAGATTGGTGATTAACAAGGGCTGGGCGCGGGAGGAATGGAAGGTAATTGTTTAATGCACACAGGGTTTCCTTTTGGAGTGATGAAAATGTTTTGGAATTGGATCAAGATGATTGTTGCACAATATGATGAATGTAGTAAATGCTATTGAATAATACACATTAAAACAGTTAATTTTATGTTATGTGAATTTCACTTCACTAAAAAAAATTGACATTGTTCAATTATATCTCTTGATTTTGTAGACCAGGGACTCTAGGAGGACTCAGGTGATATTTTCCATGTGATTAAAAGAGGTCACTTGATAGGATCTGGTATCAGCTAGGATGTTCAGTGGGATCCAGGACAGCTTGGTCACTCCCCACTCTTCTTGGTGGGAACAGTCAGAAGAGGAGGCTCAGCTGGGCCTCTTCCTCTCCATGTCCTCTCAGGCCGCTCCATGTGGTCTCTCCAGTAGGCTAATCAGACATGGCGGCTTAGGGCTCCCAGAGACCATGTTCAGTTCAGTTCAGTTCAGTTCGTTGCTCAGTCGTGTCCGACTCTTTGCGACCCCATGAATCGCAGCACGCCAGGCCTCCTTGTCCATCACCAACTCCTGGAGTTCACTCAGACTCAGGCCCATCGAGTCAGTGATGCCATCCAGCCATCTCATCCTCAGTCATCCCCTTCTCCTCCTGCCCCCTAATCCCTCCCAGCATCAGGGTCTTTTCCAATGAGTCAATTCTTTGCATGAAGTGGCCAAAGTACTGGAGTTTCAGCTTTAGCATCAGTCCTTCCAAAGAAATCCCAGGGCTGATCTCCTTCAGAATGGACTGGTTGGATCTCCTTACAGTCCAAGGGATTCTCAAGAGTCTTCTCCAACACCACAGTTCAAAAGCATCAATTCTTTGGCACTCAGCCTTCTTTACAGTCCAACTCTCACATCCATACATGACCACAGGAAAAACCATAGCCTTGACTAGATGGACCTTAGCCAGCAAAGTAATATCTCTGCTTTTGAATATGCTGTCTAGGTTGGTCATAACTTTTCTTCCAAGAAGTAAGCGTCTTTTATTTCATGGCTGCAGTCATCATCTGCAGTGATTTTGGAGCCCAGAAAAATAAAGTCTGACACTGTTTCCACTGTTTCCCCATCTATTTCCCATGAAGTGATGGGACCAGATGCCATGATCTTTGTAGAAGCTGTCAATTCTTTTAATGGCTGGCCCCAAACTGACATAGTGTTACTCCAGCTGTATCCTATTGACCAAAGCAGCCATGATTTAGAGAGAGGAGTAAATAAACCCCATTTCTCAATAGGAATGCAAAAATTTTGCAGAAATCTCTACTCTGCCTCCCCAAGTTTCCTTTCACTGATGAGGTCATTAATATTGGTTGCCAAGGGAAACTCAAAACTCAGGGCCTAGATTCCCGATAATGCTGAACAGCTACATTTTCCAGTATAATTAGTTTTGAAAACTGATAGCAATAGTTAACAGTCAGTAAGCATTTACTGAGCATCCATGATAGATATAGCCTTGAATTATAATAAAAATTACATGCACCAATATTATAATAACTGTAGAAATCACAATCTTGGTTTTGTTAAATATGATTGGGCCACACTGAATATGAATGTCCAGAAGGTAAAGTCAAGGACAATACTATTCTAAGATCTGAGACAGGAATTTATTTTGAACTGAAGTCTCTTTGGTGCTGTGAATCTGGTCCTTGGTCCCTCTGACTCCTGATTTCCTGCCATTACACACGATAATTGCACTTACCATGGCCTTTAAGGCCGTGCACACTCTGGTTCCACTCTTCTATGTATCTTATTAACCATTTTGTGTCTGATTTTCTGCTTTTTCCTGCTTTGAATCCTGAGTGCCTTGTCTTGCTTCTCCTTTGCATTGTATGTGAGTATGACTTACTTCAGCTCCTCAAGCTCTACCTTGAGACTGTACTGACATTTCCCAACTGTTCTATACAGATCTAGCTAGCCCTAGCATACCTTCTCAAAGCTTAGGCTTAAAGGAAGAGACTGAAGAGTCATTACACCAGTAATCTCTAGGCTTCTTTCCACTGAAGACTTTTGTTGGTTTTACATTTATTTGACTCTCCTGGAAGTAGTGCCTAAGCCCACTGAGGAAAATCGGTTTGGCTGTGTTGTTTGTAGAGGCAAGAACTCTGCAAATCAGCATCAGGAAAAACACAGCTCATTGGGTTAGTGATGGGTTAGAGAGAAAGAGAAACAGCCTATGACACCACTGCTGCTGCTGACAAGTGCTCAGTTATGTCCGACTCTTTGCAAGCCCATGGACTATAGCCCACCAGATTCCTCTGTACATGGGGTTTTTCCAGCAAGAATTCTGGAACGGGTTGCCATTTCCGTCTTTAGGCGAGGCGATCTTCCCAACTCAGGGATCGAACCTAGAAAGTGCTCAGTTATGTCCGACTCTTTGCAAGCCCATGGACTATAGCCCACCAGATTCCTCTGTACATGGGGTTTTTCCAGCAAGAATTCTGGAACGGGTTGCCATTTCCGTCTTTAGGCGAGGCGATCTTCCCAACTCAGGGATCGAACCTAGATCTTGGCATCTGTTGCATTGGCAGGTGGGTTCTTTACTACTGCTGCCACCCGGGAAGCTCCTATGACACCACAGTCGACGGTATTTTTCAGCTTGCTAAATATTTCAGTTCTCTCCCCACAGAAAGGGCTTCCCTGCTGGCTCAGTGGTAAAGAACGCCTGCAAGTTGTGGGTTTGATCCCCAGGTGGGGAAGATCCCCTGGAGAAGGAAATGGCAACCGACTCCAGTGTTCTTGCCTGGAAAATCCCATGAACAGAGGAGTCTGGCAGGCTACAGTCCATGAGGTCACAAAAGTGTTATATACAACTTACAGCAGCAAAGTTATGCATTATGTAGGAAGGTTATGCATCATCATCCCACTGATGTTAGGCTTGGCCACAAGACTTAATTTGGCCAAAGAAATGTGAGTGAGGTAGCCAAATGAGCCCTAGTGATCCTTGCTCCTGATAGCCATGCCCTTGTGTTATCTCCTTCCACAATGAGTTGGGGCTGGGTTTTGCGACCAATGGGATAGGCAGAAGTGATGACGTATGGATGATGTATGATTTCAGAGGTTATACGAGACATGGCTGCTTCTGCCTTCCTCTGTGGGATCCTTTGGTCTGGGAAAGATCACCCACTGCACTGGGAGCACACTAAAGCAGTCCATGGAGGTGCATGTGGAGGAGACGGAGGCCCCAGATGATAGCCAGCACCAACCTTCCAGCCCTGTGAGTGGGTCACCTTGGAAGTGGATCCTCCAACCCCAGACAAGCCTTCAGATGACGCTGCCTCAGCTGCAATCTTATGAGAAACCCTGAGAAAACCACACAGCCTGAATTCTGGACCTATAGAAACTGTGAGATAATAAATGGTTACTGTTTTAAGCCAGTGTGTTTTCAAATGGTTTGATATACAACAATAAGTAGCCAATACAATATTTTTTGGGGGCTCCAAAATCACTGCAGATGGTGATTGCAGCCATGAAATTAAAAGACGCTTACTCCTTGGAAGGAAAGTTATGACCAACCTAGACAGCATATTGAAAAGCAGAGACATTACTTGGCCAACAAAGGTCCGTCTAGTCAAGGCTATGGTTTTTCCTGTGGTCATGTATGGATGTGAGAGTTGGACTGTGAAGAAGGCTGAGCACTGAAGGATTGATGCTTTTGTACTGTGGTGTTGGAGAAGACTCCTGGGAGTCTCTTGGACTGCAAGGAGATCCAACCAGTCCATTCTGAAGGAGATCAACCCTGGGATTTCTTTGGAAGGAATGATGCTAAAGCTGAAGCTCCAGTACTTTGGCCACCTCATGCGAAGGGTTGACTCATTGGAAAAGACCCTGATGCTGGGAGGGATTAGGGGCAGGAGGAGAAGGGGACGACAGAGGATGAGATGGCTGGATGGCATCACTGACTCGATGGACGTGAGTCTGAGTGAACTCTGGGAATTGATGATGGACAGGGAGGCCTGGCGTGCTGCGATTCACGGGGTCGCAAAGAGTCAGACACGGCTGAGTGACTGAACTGACTGACTGATTGACAATGAGTATCACTAACATGGGTTGTTTCCCACAATGTGGAAACATTAAGAGGCAGTTTGTGATTGCCAAATTTTCTCTTCTGTCTATCATGGTGCTAGCTATGTTCCAGATGAATATTGCTTCCTCAGTTTGGATCCTAGTGCAAAGGCAACGTAGAACTCAAGCACAGTTTATCTGTGTGCGTGTGCTTAGTCGCTCAGTCGTGTCTGCCTCTTGTGACCCCATAGGCCATAGCCCGCCAGGCTCCTCTGCCCATGGGATTCTCCAGGCAAGAATACTGTAGTGGGTTGCCATTCCGTTCTCCAGGGGATCTTCCCAACCTAAGAATTGAACCCTGGTCTTCTGCTTACACCTTATCTGAGATGGATGTAATAATGCTTGAGCAAGAAATAAATCTCTGTGGCTATAAGCCCTTGAGATTGTAAAGTTATCTGTTATCAAGCATAATCCAGCCTATCTTGGCTGATACAGCCAAAGATTGTCCATATTCCAAGTTAAATTCCAACTATTTTTTAAAGACATAGATTAATGAAAGCTTCCTAGAGGTAGAAGAGAGAGCTGATGTATATTTGGGATAGGAAGTACAGGGAAGAGACAGAGAGAGAGAGAGAGAGATTCTCTTTCTACCCCTGCCCCAGGCTCTCCAGACACTTTGTTTGAGAAGAAGCTCTGAGCATCCCAGCCCTGCCCTCCCTTTGGGCAAGCCCCTGTATCTGAGAATGGCTGCCTGTGTGGTTCCATGAAAGTAGGTGGCTTGTGCCCAGTGGTTCTGCCTTTAAACTAGTCCATAACTGGCTACTAACAGTCATCCTTCCTGGGCTGCTGAGATGAGAAAATCAAGGAGCCTGCCTAACTGTGAGTATGAGTGTGAGTGTGCATTGCTCAATAAGTGCTAAGAGCTGTTTAACACTGTTAGGTAACAATTTATGGATGAGTTTGCAAAAAATCCAGATTTTATTGACTTCACTGCTAATTACATCCTTTCAGGAAAGGAACCAGCTAGAGGAAGCAGGGAAGAAAAGAGTTCAAATTCATGTGCAGAGTTGTATGAATTTTCCCAGTGTAGGATTTATTACTTACATAATCCCCAGAGAGGTTATTTTAGAACACCATGTGCATGTCAGCTTCCTAACTGAGAGATACCAAATGGGAGAAGGGGAACCTCTACTATGTGGGCATTATTGCAATGTTTGTCTCAAACTGATTTGTAAGAGTGCATTGGGCATTGCCAGATCCGTCCAGGCTCCCAAAGTTATGGTACCTTGAGAAAGTGAAAGTGAATTCGCTCAGTTGTGTCCGACTCCTACCGACTGCAGCCTACCAAGCTCCTTCATCCATGGGATTTTCCAGGCAAGGATACTGGAGTGGGTTGCCATTGCCTTCTCCTTGAGAAAGGACCAGAAAATATTGCTGTGAGGGACAGAGAGAAAAGTGGGAAGCCACTCAACCATTGATTTAATGATCCTTGGGAAACTGTAGGAGGAGTTCCTTGAAGAGAAGGACAAAGAATCAGCCGGTGTCTCCCTAGCCTCTCTATCTCCAGAGGTGACTCATTCCATCTCACCCAATCCAGAGCACCCTATTCTGAAGACTTCTGTGACCACGTTGGTGCTCATCACCAGTTCTCCCCTCCAGCTGACCTCTTTTGAATTTCAGGCCTGCATTTCTCACTTCCTCTCTCTCCCTCTGTGTGACTATCTCTCTTCTATGCTCCTCAAACTTCTCCATTCACCGAACCAACTTGCTCCTTACCTTAGGCTCTCCACTGCTCCTCGTTCACTCTTGTAGTGAACCAGGCTAGAAACTCTGTAGTCCTTACTGAGAATTTCTATGAAGGCTAAGCCTCAAAAACCTTGCACACCTGCAGCCTTTCTCCAAAACAATTCTTCTAAACTGTGCCCTGCTGGTACCATGTGACCTGGCCTCCTTGAGAAGTATAGTACAACAGCTGGCATACAAGCATGTGAACAGTTGGCACGCCCACTCACATCTGTGAATTTTCACAACTTGAAGGTTCGTATGTAGGGGACTTACTGTAATTTGCTACAGTGACCTGAACTGACTAAGACAGTTACTCTTGCTCTCTGTCAGGACTCCAGGATGTTCTGTGCTGGGTGGTGGATGTTCTTCCTGGGCCATTTCATCAATTCTGAGGTCTCATCTTCCACCAGGTACCGAAGGCCTCAGATCTGTATCACAGGGAGACCACTCCTGAGGTCCAGGCTACCAAGTTGTAAGACCTATAATAGCTCTCCTCACCTTACCTGTGGAGAAGGCAATGGCAACCCACTCCAGTACTCTTGCCTGGAGAATCCCAGGGACGGCGGCGGCTGGTAGGCTGCTGTCTATGGGGTCACACAGAGTCAGACACGACTGAAATGACTTAGCAGCAGCAGCAGCAGCAACAGGTGGAAAGTACCTACAACAGCCCATGCCACATAATAAACCTTCAATATATCAGAAACCAGCTTATTCTGTGCTTGTACTTTGTTAATTTTTAAAGTAATCCTATGAGATCTTAAGGGATTTATCCAACTCCAGAGCTTAAATTCTTAAGCCAAGGCATATTGGACTGTTAGTCTTTGGCTAATCCCTTGCAGAGCTGAGTGTTCCCTCTTTGGGTGGCCACCATACTCACACTGGGCTCAACTTACCCCACTCACTGTCTCACAGCTCACAGTGGGCATCAGCTCTCCACTAAGCCACCAGCTTCTTCTTGCCTGTGAAGACTGGGCTTTATCTTGTTTCTCAGTAGAATGCCTGGTTCACAAGTGCTCATGCTTACTTAACGTGTGTTGCTAAATAAATGAACTCAGGAAAGTGTTCATAGAAATAGCTACTCTGCATTCTTTCTTCTTCCAGATAGTCTATAATATGCAATTTATATTAGATTACTTTTTAATTGATCACACATTTTTATAGAAAATTTATATTTATACACAGAATAATGTGGACATGGAACAACAGACTGGTTCCAAGTAGGAAAAGGAGTACGTCAAGGCTGGATATTGTCACCCTGCTTATTTAACTTATATGCAGAGTACATCATGAGAAATGCCGGGCTGGAGGAAGCAGAAGCTGGAATCAAGATTGCCGGGAGAAATATCAATAACTTCAGAAATGCAGTTGACACCACCCTTATGGCAGGAAGTGAAGAACTAAAAAGCCTCTTGATGAAAGTGAAAGAGGAGAGTGAAAAAGTTGGCTTAAAGCTCAACATTCAGAAAACTAAGATGGCATACAGTCTCATCACTTCATGGCAAATAGATGTGGAAACAGTGGAAACAGTGGCTGACTTTTTTTTTTTGGGCTCCAAAATCACTGCAGATGGTGACTTTAGCCATGAAATTAAAAGACACTCCTCAGAAGGAAAGTTATGACCAACCTAGACAGTATTAAAAAGCAGAGACATTACTTTGCCAACAAAGGTCTGTCTAGTCAAGGCTATAGTTTTTTCAGTAGTCACATATGGATGTGAGAGTTGGACTATAAAGAAAGCTGAGTGCAAAGAATTGATGCTTTTGAACTGTGATGTTGGAGAAGACTCTTGAGAGTCCCTTGGACTGCAAGGAGATGCAACCAGTCCATCCTAAAGGAGATCAGTCCTGGGTATTCATTGGAAGGACTGATGCTGAAGCTGAAACTCCAGTACTTTGGCCACCTGATGTGAAGAGTTGACTCATTGGAAAAGACTCTGATGCTGGGAAAGTTTGAGGGCAAGAGGAGAAGGGGACGACCAAGGATGAGATGGCTGGACGGCATCACTGACTTGATGGACGTGAGTCTGAGTGAACTCCAGGAGTTGGTGATGGACAGGGAGGCCTGGCGTGCTGTGATTCATGGGGTTGCAAAGAGTCGGACACGACTGAGCAACTGAACTGAGCTGATGGTACATTTGTTTCAATTAACAAGATAATATTGATACATTATTCTTAACTAAAGTCCACACTTTATTCCAACCTCCTCAAATGTTTTTCCTGTCCCAGGAGTCTGCACTGCATTTAGTCCTCATGTCTTCTCAGCCTCCTCTTGGCTATGACTATCCCTCAGTCTTTAGACCCGGAAAATACCCAGTTACCATGGAGTTCAGGTCATCTTCTCCACCATAGGTCTGGTTGGATGTGCTCCCCCTGGAAAAGATTTTCACATCCAATCTTGGGGCGTTAAGGGGAAACCATAGAATTTGTTTGTGGAAGAGCCTGATACCCAACCCCTTGGGGGGAGCTGGGGTCCACGGTGAGGGGGGACACAGCGCAGCTTAGAGCCCTACACAGCAGAGATATAATAATGCCAGTTTCCTGGTGGTTTCTTCTCTCAAGTCCTTACCTTAGGCTTCTCAGAGCCAGGGAGCTTGTTCTTTCAGGTGAATTTTACCCTGCTCCCACCTGGCCAGCTCTCAGTGGAGAGACACAGGGAGCTTCCTGGGTTCCCCTGCCATCCAGCCCCTGCCTTACAGTCATGCATTTTCACAGCAGCCATAAATCTAGGGAGATCAAAATTCATACCCACGTTGCCGCTAGACCACTGTAATCACATTAGCCACATGCCTTAACACCTCCCATACTCCTTTTTAAAAACATTCTCTCTCTCCTTCCTCCTTCTCTGCACCTCCTTCATCCTAGCTCCTTTCCCCACTCCTGACCAGGCAAAGATTAGAAACAAACAAACAAAAGAATGTCTAATCTTGTCATCTCTGGTCTGTTTCTGTTCATTTCCTAAGCTAAATTCCAAATTGGTAATTACATTAGTCATCCCCAAATCCAACCTTCCCTGTGGGGTCAGCCCCCTGAACACTCTTTTCCTCACTTTCCTGAGGCTGGAACATGGTTTGTAAAAAGCTTCTTTCCCTAAATTTCCAATTTGTATTCTCTCTAGAACCTTGTCCCTTTGCAGAAACCGATCATCTTAGTTAAACCTGAAGCTGCAAAAGCGTCCAGAATATAACCTTTCTCCTTGTTACACCTTCTACCTCACAGCCAATTAATGATACAGAAAGCTAACTGCTGTGCCTGCTGCTCAGAGGAAGATGAAGTAAGAAAAGGCTGGTGGGAGGTCCTGCTGAGAATGGGGCCAGGCTCTGGACTAAGATGGGATGGAATGTGCAAAGGGCTTTATGAAAGCTTGGGCTGAATGTGAAACTGTGTACAGCCATACTGACCTGCAGGGCTGCTGCTGAAAAACTAAAAATAGGGTGTGTCGATTTTCCCAATGAATTTGCCACTTTCTCAGAGTAGCTCTGACTTTGTCCTGTAGACAGGGCAGGGGCAGTTTTCCTCAAATTGCAAACTGTATCTCCTTACCTGGCTCTGCCCCAAATAACACTGATGCATTCCACTTGAGAAGTTTCTTTCTACAAACACATTGGCACCTCCTCTTTGCATTTATGACAGAAACCTGTCCCTTTTTTGAGAAGGGGTTTTTTGTTGCTGAGGCTAGTGGTCAGAAATGAGAAATTTGGTACATGTAACTTCTTAAGAATTTTTAAATATGGACCATCTTTTTTAAAAGTCTATTGAATTTTGTTACAATACTGCTTCTGCTGTGTGTTTTGAATTTTTTGGCTACAAGGCATGTGGGATCGTAGTTCCCCAGTTGGTGACTGAACTGGTGACCCCTTTCACTGGAAGGTGAAGTCTTAACTGCTGAACCGCCACGGAAGTCCCAACTTTTGTTACTTAAAGATCAATCGATGGTTTTTTCAAGTGAAGTTAAAAGAAGTCGTGCTCTTTCATTAGTTATCCATTCTGGGCTGAGGGCTCTCAAAACTTAGCTCTCCTGACCCGTTTGCTCTCCTAACATTCACTGAGCCTGTGTGCAGGCGTGGTGCTCGATGCTGAGGATATAGAAAGGGACAGCGCACAGGCCTGCTCGGAGAAGCCTAGATGGGAGTGGGCAGAGACTTCTTAACAGAAAAATCATGTGTGCGCAAAAGTACGGTGTGTGGTGTGATAGAAGCCTCAGCGATTGCTATGAAAGAACAGGGAGGGAGCACCTAACTTGGGGGAAGTCAAGAAAGTTTTCGCCAAAATACTCACATTTCTGCTAAGTTGAATCAGTATTCTGACACCCAGTTGTTGTTACTTAGTTGCTTAGTCCTCTCTGACTTTTTTGACCCCATGGACTGTAGCCCACAAGGCTCCTCTGTCCATTGATTTCCCAGGCAAGAAATTGAAGTGGGTTATCATTTCCTTCTCCAGGGGATCCTCCTGACCTGATCGAACTCAGGTCTCCTGCGTTGGCAGACAGATTCTTTACCACAGAGCCACAGGAAGCCCTTGACACCCCGTGTTGTATTGCAATTTAGTTATACCAGAGTTAGCATAGACCCCCAAAATTAGGGGTATAGTCACCTACGAGACTGCCCCCACTACAGATACCAGCACAAATTTAAGGGGTCCTTAGCCACCTGTACTTCTGGCTGATTGGCTGTAAACTCAGGAGTTCTTGTGATCCTTGCAGGTTCCATAATTTACTAGAATGTCTGACAGAACTCAGGAAAGTGCTACATTCCAACTTCAGTTTTATTATAAATGAATCAGATCAGAAACAGCCAAATGAAGAGAAACACAGGCGAGGTCTGGGAAGATCTCATGTGCTCTCCTCATGGAAAGAGGGGGCATCACTCTCTGCGTATGTCAAAGTGTTCACCAACCCAGAAGCTCCCCTCAGCTTTGGTGTCCAAAGTTCCATTATACACGCATAGCTGATTAAAGCGCTGGCCCCATGATTAAACTCAATCTCCTGTCCCCCTTCCCTCTCTGGAGGTTGAGTTGGCTCAAAGACCTAACCCTCAATCACAGTCATCCCAGTGACCAGCTCCCATTCAGAAGTTATCTACCGGCCAGGATAAGTCACCTCATTAACATACTGAGCGCAATGATCCAAGGGGCTCATGAGTAACAAAGATACTTCTATCACTCTGGGAATCCCAAGGGTATGAGAAGCCCCATGCCCAGAACCTGGGGAAAAATTCAGACAAATTTTTTATAAAACAAATTGTTTATACTAACATATGGTATGCTGGGAAGAAATTCCATCAAGTGATTAAGGGTGGCTGCAAGGGTCAACTTGAAGATCACTGGCCTAAGCTGGCCAAACACTAAGCTGAAGATGCCCCTTGGCCCCTGTAGGCAGGGAGCAGGTGAGCTTAGCTTGTATTGAAGATAATATGAGTTACCTTTGTTTCTCCTCTCCTTCATTCTCAGTTTTGCATCTCTCTCCACTCTTCTTTTTCCTGCAGTTTCTTTTCATCAGTTTCTCCAACTTCTCCTGCCTAAATTGCTTAAAGTTGTGGCCCAAAGCCACCCCAAAGCCCACTGAAACCCCATTACATCAAATAGTCCTCCCTTCTAACTGATCCCCTCCTCAAGACTCCGAGTCAAATTCAGATCCGTGGAGCCCCTCCATTGTGTCTCATACCAATAGCCAGAGTGAAATCCTGTGGAAGTCATAGTAACTAAGGGTTTCTATTCTTTAAAGCTGTCCCAACTCCGAAACAAAATCCTGGAGATTTTACAGAAGCTTTGGGAAGAAGAGACGAAATAACATCCCCTAGAGTCTCTTTGATGTGAGCTCTGCCTTACATCATGGTCTTCCTTTATCACTGAATACATCTTTGTCCTCTTCTGGGAGGCAGGAAAGAAATCATCATCGTCCTTGCTCAGCAGACTTAAGGTTTGTCCCAAAAATGTGACCATGAAAGAGAGAGGGGTTCCTCTGATGGCACATACACTCTGAATTCTCTCTCCTTTGTAGGGGTTGGGGCGCTGGTAGGAAAAAGTGATGTAAAAGAGGATAAGGATCAAATTGTAAACAACTAAAAACAATTTATTTCCAGGAGATAAAGATTTTAAATAAAAATTCTCATTTTTCTCAGAAACGTTGAGATTGGGTGAAAGGGGAAGATTTTTTAATTTTCTTAAAGAGTCCCTAGACATCTCCCGTTCATTCAATCAACAAATATTTATTGAACATCAATAATGTGCCAGTTACTGTTCTAGATGATTGGAAAATATCAACAGCAAGGAATGGAATTGAAAAACGTCCCTATGCAAATAGTCTCTCTCTCTTTTTTTTAATTAATTTTTATTTTTTTTAGTTTGTTTTGCTTTACAATACTGTATTCATTTTGCTATACATTGGCATGAATCAGCCACGAGTATACATGAACTCCCAATCCCGACCCCCACCTCCCCTCTCCCGCCCCACACCCTCTCTCTGGATTATCCCCATGCATCAGTCCCAAGCATCCTGCATCCTGCATCAAACCTGGCCTGGCAATTTGTTTCACTTATGATATCACACATGTTACACTCAAATAGTCTCTTCAATAAATGGTGTTAGGAAAACTGGATAGCCACATGCAAAAGATAGCAACTGGACCATTCTCTTATACTATACATGAAAATTAACTCAAAATGAATTAAAACTTGAGTGTAAGATCTGAAACCATAAAACACCTAGAAGAAAACATGGGCAATAAGCTCTATGACATCAATTTTGAAGATGATTTTTGAATCTGATACCACAAGCAAAAATAAATAACTGGGAATAAGATCATACTTAAAGGCTTCTGCACAACAAAGGAAATCTCAACGAAATGAAAAGACAACCTAGGAGTGGGAGAAAATATTTGCAAATCAGATAAGGGGTTGATATCCAAAATATTTTTAAAATTTAGACAATTCAAAAGCATAAAAATTATAAACACTTTAATTAAAAAATGGTCATAAGTTCTGAATGGATATTTTCCCAAAGAAGACATACAGATGGTCAATAGGTGCATAAAAGGTGCTTAACATCACTAATTATCAGGGAAATGCAAATCAAAACCACAGTGAGATATCACCTCACATCTGTTAGAATGGCTATTATCAAAAGGTCAGAAAATAACGACTCTTGCAAGGATGTGGAGAAAAGGGAAACTGCACTTTGGTGGGAATGTAAATTGGTACAGTCACTATGGAGAACAGTGTGGACACGCCCCAAAAAATGAAAGATAGAGCCACCATATGATCCAGTCATTTCACTTCTGGATATTTATTCAAAGAAAATAAAAACACTAGCTCAAAAGGATTCACATCTCCATGTTTATTGTAGAATCATTTACAATAGCCAGGATATGGAAAAACCTGCGTCCATTGGTTAGATGAATGGATCAGGAAGATGTGGAATGTATATACAGTAGAATGTTTTTCAGCCAGCGAACAGAACAAAATCATGCCATTTGCAACAACATGGGTGGGCTTTGAGGGCATTAGGCTAAGTGAAATAAGCCAGAGAAAGACAGATACTGTTATGATCTCACTTATATGAGGAATCTTAAAAGACAAACAAACAAAGAAACTGAACTCATCAGGGCTACAGAGAATAGATTGGAGGTTGCCCGAGGCAGAGTGTAATGGAGTGGGCAAAATAGATGAAGGGGGTCAGAGGTACAAACTTACAGTTATAAAATATTAAGTCATGGAAATGTACAGCGTGGTGACTATAGTTAATAGTATTGTGCTGCATATTTGAAAGTTGCTAAGAGAGTAACAGTTTCATCAAAAGTAAAAAAAATTTTGTAACTATGTGTGGTGAGGGATGTGAACTAGATTTATTGTGGTGATCATTTCACAATTATACAATATTGAATCTTGCTATATACATGAAACTAATATAATATTGCATGTCAATTACATCTTAATGAAAAAAGTAAAAAGGCAGGCAATATACTTCAATAATTTCCAAGATCTTTGTTATTTAAATGCCCTAGGCAGAGCTGAGTTAATCACAGATGAGTTTTAAAAGAAGTAGAACAAAGAGTTTCAGATGTTTCTATTAGTTAAGTGAAATAATCTTATAAAAAGTGTTGTTTCTCATAAAATATTGCTCTTACTCTGCAATAATTAATTTTGGAAATGCTTAAGCTTCCTTTGTTTTTGAAGTTGAGATGTGATAAAAATTTACAGCAATTTAAAAAAAAGAAGAAGAAAAGAAAAAGTCCTTGTGCTGGGGAAATTTACAGTTCTTTTGAGGAAAGGAAAACAAACCAATAAATATATAATATGGCAGATGGTAATAATTGCTGGTTAAGCAATTAGAGAGTGAGATAAGGGAGGGGACTTTATATAAGGACATCAAGAACAGTCTTGCTGTGAGGTGATCTTTGAAGTGAAATGAGAAATTAAGAACACTGAGGAGAGAGTTTTTGGTAGAGGTAACAAGTGAAAAGACCTTTAGGAACAGTCTTTACTTCTCACATCAGGAACTTGCTGGAGGTCAAGTGGTTAAGACTCCATGCTTTCACTGCAGCGGGTACAGGTCCAATCCCTGGTCTTGGAACTAAGATCCCACATGCCTCAAGGTGCAGCCAAAAAAAAAATTTTTTTTTAAATAAATAAATGAAAGAAAGGAGATGAAACCAGAAAGCTAGGTTGGGGTAATATATTTTTTTTAATCCTCACAACCCTAAAAGTCAGTGCTATTATTATCCTTTTTTAAAAAACTCTTTGCTTTACCAATTTCTTCAGCCTTTTCCTCTTCCCCTTTCTCTAATCTTTCCTCCAACTTTTCCTACTTCGTTTCCATCCCTGATTTTCTCCCTCTTGACAGTCTTATCTAGCATACTTCCTGGAGTATGCCCAATCTTATCCAGAAAATGGTTTTTTTCTTCTTCTTTTTATGGTGGGGGAGAAGCGTACACAGTCACTCACTCACTCTGCCTCAGTGAGTGTGACACTCAGGCCACATGTAGCTGCCATGTGACCAGGGCACACTGCTGAGAAAGCCCTTCCCCAGTTCTGGGCCCCCTGCGGAGCAAACCTCAGCTCTGCAAACCATGGGGTGAAGACTTTCTGTCAGTGTCTCCTGCCGACTTTGAGGAATATGGGCAGCAGGACATGGGATGGAGAGGGAGGGACTGTAAAAACACATTTCTCTATCTGTCAGCAGTCAAGCTGAAAACTCACCAGGATCTGCCAGGTCAGACTTCCTAGTTCATGAATTAAAATCAGAATGCTTAACTCTCTACTTCTATGATAGAGGAATAGAAGTTGTTCAGCTTGTATTAATTTTTAGGACATGCATTATGATTTTTAAAACAAAGAGAAAAAAATCTCTCTTAACAGTAGCATGATTTCCACATACTCTCCTCTTTAACCTTATGTCAAAAGATATGCAGTGACTTGAACCTCTTGACCTTTAAAGAAAACTCTCATTCATATGTACAAAGATAAACATTGCCATAAATATGAAGTTTAAGACTCTTAAGGAGAGAAATGCCTGTTGGAGGTAGTATCTGCCTTAGAGAGAGACTGAAGATGGATTGAAACAGTCTCTCTAATTTGTTTCCTCTTTTCCATCCTCATATTCCTAAATTCCTCTCCTCTCTCCTGTCTCCACTGCCACTATGGAAAACAGTAGGGAGGTTCCTCAAAAAACTAGAGTAGCCATATAATCCTACAATCCTACTCCTGTGTGTATATCCAGAGAAAATTAGAATTCAAAAAGATACATGCTCTTTAATGTTCACTGAAGCACTGTATACAACAGGCAAGCCATGAAAACAACCTGAAAACAACTGTCCACCAATGGAGGAACAGATAAAGATGTACAGGCACACAATGGACTATTACTCAGCCCTAAAAAAGAATGGAAGAGTGACGCTTGCAGCAACATTTGTGCAGCTCGAGACGATCAACTAAGTCAAAGACAAAAAAAGTGTCAAAGACAAAGTGATATTATGTGATATCACTTATAAGTAGAATGTAAAATATGATGTAAGTGAGCCTATCTATGAAGCAAAAACAGACTCACAGATATAAAGAAAAGACTTGTGACTGCCAAGCGGGAGGGCAGTGGGGGAGTTTGGAATTAGCAGATGGAAACTATGGATAAACAACAAGGTCCTTCTGTATAGCACAGGGAACAATATCCAATATCCTGCAATAAACCATAGTGGAAGAGAAGATGAAAAAGTATATATAGATATATAACTGAATCACTTTGCTGTGTAACAGAAATTAGCGCATGATAAATCAATGATACTTCAAAAATAAAAGTAAAAACCCACAGAGTCATGCCATTCCCACTTACAATCTCTCTACCACCCCCTTTGTATCATCTGCACTTTATGTCTCAGCTGTTGTTCTCACCACATTATAGGGTGAAAAATTCATTTCCACATGGCCTCCACTATAAGCAGGCAAACTTCTAACTTCATTCATCTCTGCATGGTCCAGGCCACTTTGCAGGAACAGGAACGGTTCATGAACAGCTAAGTGAATGAAGGGCTAATTTCTGAGTAGAAGCTGGAGCCTTGCCTGGGCTTAGCCATTCATATTCATAAGCCATTCATATACCATTCATAAGCCACTGCAACAGCTTTTCTTGAGGCTCTTCTCAACTTTGAAGACTATTCTGGGTGCTTGTGTTCATTTACATCCTGGCTATATTATAAGCCTTTCATTGTCTGTGTGTTTTGTCTGATTGAGATGAAGAGGTCACTGGTTTTCTCTCATAGAGCGCTTGATGCACTTCAGATGGCAAACTCCAGTCCTGAATGTACATAGGCAGTGGTGAGCTGTTAATTCCCAGGACATGCCAGAATCATCTGCCCGAGTCAGAATGGTGCCCTGAGAGTCTTAGATAAACAGACTCCCCTGGTGGCCAGTGGTTAAGAATCCACAGGAGAAGTGGATTGGATCCCTTCCCTGGGAAGACCCACATGCTGCAGGGCAATTCAGCCCGTGCATCACGACTACTGAAGCTCTCCTGCCCTGGAGCTAGGGCTCCACAACAAGAGACGTTCCTGAAATGAGAAGCCCATGCACCGCAACTAGAGCAGAGCCCCCACTCCCCACAACCAGAGAATCCCCACACAGCAACACAGACGCAGTGCAGCCAAAGGCACATAGACTCAATCAAGAAAGGAAACAGCTAGATGACTTCATTTGTTCACTCACTCATTCATGTATTAGTTGAATAAGAGAATTTATTCAATAAGTGTGTGAACTATTAACTGAGCCCCCATTTTCCCAGGTGGGCGTCCCTGGTGGTTCAGTGGTAAAGAATCCGCCTACTAAAGCAGAAGACGTGGATTTGATCTCTGGGTCAGGAAGATTCCCTGGAGAAGGAAATGTCAACCCACTCAAGTATTCTTTCCTGGAAAACCAAATGGACAGAGGAGCCTGGCGGGATACATTCCATGGGGTCCCAAAGAATCGGACACAGCTTAGCGACTGAATAACAAATCTTAGGTATAAAAAGAATAAGAAGAAACATAGTATGTGCAGTTATAGGCCTCATTGTGTTTATAGTCCAGAACCCCTTGGGAGCTGGGGGAAATGTGTGGCCTAGATTATCTAGCTGGAATACTTCGCTGTTTCCCATAGTTGCCATGAAGACCTCAGACAGAAGAGGAAGGAGGGGACCTCTGGTATCACCCAGCAGTTTCCGATATTCTTCCATCTTAGCCTGAGCTGTGGCCCTTTTCCCAATTGCAAATACCACCCACGGGACTTCTGATTCCAGATGGTGGAGTAGAAGGACCCGTGCTCATTTCCTCCTCCGAGAGCACCAAAACAGCACCTAGCTGTTGAACAGCTGTCAACAGGAGGATGCTGGAAGCCACCACCACCACCAACAAAAACCCACATCCAAAGACAAAGAAGAATATGCAGCGAGACAGTAGGAGGGGCACAATCCCAATAAAATCGAATCCCATACCCCTGGGTGGGTGATCACACACTGGAGAACAATACCAAAGAAGCCCGCCCACTGTGGTGAAGGCTCTGAGCCCACGCCAGGCTTCCCAGCCCGGGGATGCAGCAGAGGGACTGGCAATCCCCAGGCAATCTGGCCTTGAGGCCAGCAGGATTTGATTACAGGACTTCCAGAGTACTGGGGGAAACTAAGACTCTGGGCTTGGAGGGCACAAATGAAAATTTTGTGTGCACCAAGACCCATAGAAGAGGAGCAGTGACCCTATAGGCGACTGAACCAAAACTGCCTTCTAGTGTTGGAGGGCCTCCTGCGGAGGTGTGGGTGGGCAGGCCTCACCACAGGTATGGGGGCATTGGAAGGCCCCCCTTGCTGTAAACCCTCTTGCAGTTCACCATTAACCCTACTACCACAGACCCCAGAGACCCCAGGACTTGGTCACCTCAGGCCAAACTACTACCAGGGAGGGAGTATAACTCCATCCATCAGTGGATAATCGGATTAAAGCTTTACTGAGCAAGGCCCTCCTCACCAGAGCAAGAGCCAGTTTTTCCCACCACCAGTCCCTCCCATCAGGAAGCTTAAAAACCTCTTAGCAACATCCATCAGAGGGCAGACAGAAGAAGTAAGAAGAACCACAATCCCACAGCAGCTATAACAAAAACCATATTACAGAAAGCTAATTGCAATGAAAAAGCAGAAAATTATGTCCCTGATGAAGGGACAAGGTAAAACCCCAGAAAAACAGGTAAAGGAAGTGGAGATTGGCAACATACCAGAAAAAGATTTCAGAATAATGATAGTAAAGATGATCCAAGATCTCAGGAAAAGAATGGAGGCAAAGATTGAGAAGATGCAAGAAATGTTTACCAAAGGCCTGCAAGAACTAAAGAACAAATAGAGAGAGCAATAATACACTAGAAGGAATCCAAAGCAGAATAACCGAGGCAGAAGAATAGATAAATGACCTGGAGGACGGAATGGTGGAAATCACTGCCGCAGAACAGAATATTGGAAAAAAAATGAAAAGAAATGAAGACACCCGAGAGATCTCTGGGACAATACTAAATGCACCAACATTCACATTGTAACAGTGCCAGGAAGAGAAGACAGAGAGAAAAGACTAAGAAAATATTTGAAGAGATAATAGCTGAAAACTTACAGAACATGGGAGAGGAAATAGTCAACCAAGTTCACGAATCACAGACAGTCCCAGGCAGGATAAACCCAAGGAGGACCACACCGAGACATAGCAATCAAACTGACAAAAATGAAAGACGAGATAAAATATTAAAAGCAAGAAGGATAAAGAGAGAAATAACATACAGGAGCATGGCCATCAGGCTATCAGCTGATTTCTCAACAGAAACTCTACAAGTCAGAAGGGAATAATGGTATGACATATTTAAAGTGATGAAAGGGAAGAAACTACAACCAAGAATACTCTACCCAGCAAGACTCCCCTTCAGATTTGATGGAGAAATCAAAAGCTTTCCAGACAAGCAAAAGTTAATTCAGCACCACCAAACCAGCTTTACAACAAATGCTAAAGGAACCTCTCTAGGCAGGAAACATAAGAGAAGGAAAAGCCCTACCTACAGAAAATAAACCCAAAACAATTAAGAAAATGGTAATAGGATCATACATGCCGATAATTACCTTAAATATAAATGGTTTAACTGCACCAACCAAAAGACATAGAATGACTGGGTGGATGAAAACATGTGGATGTATGCACTTCCACTTACCACATCACTCTGCTTGACCCCCAAACCGTATGTAATTATTTTATATTGTTAAGTTAATCATGTTCCTATTATGGCTTGCAATTGTAATTGTGTGTTATTTTTTGTTTGGCTATTGATTGTGAAAACTGATAAATATTTTTTACTATTGTGATTATGTAACTACTACTCAACTCGATACCACTGTATCAAGATTGGTCAACAGAAAAATAACATAACTCTATATCATCAAAATTAGGATCTAATAAAAAACCCTGTAATCACTTTGTAAAATCCAGATGCATATCAGAATTACCTTGAAATTTTTTGAAAACTTCAAGTTTCAGTATCGCTTTTCTGCTCCAGAGCTCCAGATGTTTCTGATGAGCAGCCACTGTAGGGTGACCCTTTACTTTTATCTAGTTTGCGTCACTTTTTCTATTTCATATTCAGTGCTCCCATTTCATTTTAGTTTATGCTCTCCAATTTCTCCGTCTCTTCTTTTCTTTGATGTTCTTTCTCAAGCTTTTATCAAGTGTAGCAGAAAAGCTTCTGTATTGCTGCTGTTCAGTTGCTCAGTTGTGACCCCACGGACTGCAGGGCGCCAGGCCTCCCTGTCCTTCACTATCTCCCAGAGCTTGCTCAAACTCATGTCCACTGAGTCAGTGATGTCATTCGACAGTCTTGTCCTCTGTTGTCCCCTTCTCCTCCTGCCTTCAATCTTTACTAACATCAGGGTCTTTTCCAGTGAGTCAGCTGTTTGCATCAGGTGGCGAACGTATTGGAGCTTCCGCTTCAGCATCAGTCCTTCCAATGAATGTTCAGGACTGATCTCCTTTAGGATTGACTGGTTTGATCTCCTTGCAGTCCAAGGGACTCTCAAGAGTCTTCAACACCACATTTCGAAAGCATTAATTCGTCAATGCTCAGCCTTCTTTATGGTCCAACTCTCACATCCATACATGACTACTGGAAAAATCATAGCATTGAATGTACGGACCTTTTCGGTAAAGTAATGTCTCTGCTTTTTAATACACTGGGTTTGTCAAAGCTTTTCTTCCAAGGAGCAAGTGTCTTTTAGTTTCATGGTTGCAGTCACCATCAGCAGTGATTTTGGAGCTGAAGAAAATAAAGTCTGTCACTGTTTCTATTGTTTCGCCATCTATTTGCCATAGATATAATATGTATACTGTACATATTTATCACCGACTCAATGGACGTGAGTCTGAGTGAACTCCGGGAGATGGTGATGGACAGGGAGGCCTTGCATGCTGAGATTCATGGGGTCATAAGGAGTCGGACACGACTGAGCGACTGAACTGAACTGAACTGATACATAGTTATATATGTATATAATACATATATTTGGAAAACTTATTAATTTTTGCCTAACTAAAAGAATTGTGGCATTTTGATTCCACTTGTTTGACTTAGTATGAATAAAATGCTAGATTTCTAATTAAAAAATATGCCACAAGATATGCAACAAGCAACAAAGGTTTGCTATATTCCGTAGCAAACTATAGTCAATATCTTGTAATAAAATGTGATGGAAAATAGTTTCAAAAATAACATATGTGTATTTGTATAACTGAATCACCTTGTTGTACATCTGAAATATTGTAAGTCAACTATACTTCAATTAATATATATATTTTAAAAAATACCACCCACATGGGACTCTGGGTGAGGGAAAAGGAGCGGCTGACCTCTGGGAGCTTCAGGCTGCAGGTGATATATGCCATGGAGGAGGAGATAGTTGGCTCTGCCCCAAGGCTGGCCAAGGAGAGCTGCCATGAAGAAAATAATGAGGTGAATTAAACTTTAATTTGATTTTTATTTGGCTTCAGCAGCCAATAAAGGGACAGCAATTTTCCAAGTCCTGTCACTGGTTGGAGGAATTCTTTGAGAACATCTGTTTTACTAATAGCAGTGACAATAAAAGCTTATCCTATATTGGCCGAGAGGCTGTCTTCCAAGCTCCTCTGAGCACTTTCACTGATCTTAACTGCACTTCCTTCCCACAGCAATCCCAAAGAAATGATGTTGACTTGTAATTAAGCTTCACTGCTGACCTCTTCTGCAGCCCTCTCCACTACTGCCTACTCAGCTGCTCAAATCGCACAGAGGAAGACCAGGATGGCGCAGGTGGGAGCCGGTCAAGTTAGAGAGTCAGAAAGCAGGAGGAAAGACAAGGGGGTGGCCTTCATTTATTCATTGTCCTTTGCTCAACACTGGCCGTATGTGTGCTGAGTTCTCAGGGCTTATGACAGTATTCAGATCTAGATGTGTGGGCACAGGAAAAGTGGGGAGAAGCATTTCTGGTTGGCAGAGAATTCTAGTTCTCTGAAACAGTAGAAAAATGCAGAAATTTCCTGTTCTCTTCAAATCTTTTCTCTCCTTTTCCCCTTTCTCTTGATGAGATGCTCAGTTTTTTTTTTTTAAAGGCTTTATTGAATTTGTTACAATAACCCATGTTACCTCATGAGTTTTTTACCATGAGGCATGTGGGACCTTACTTAGCTTCCCACCAGGGATGGAACTGTCACTCCCTGCACTGGAAGGCAATTCTTATCCACTGTCCCTCCAGGGAAGTCCTTTCTAAAAATGTTTATTGATGTAGAGTTGATTTACAATATTGTGTTAGTTTCAGGTGTACAGCAAAGTGAATCAGTTATATGTGTACATATATCTACTCTTTTTAAGATTCTTTTCCCATAGGCCATTACAGAGTATTGCGTTCCCTGTACTATATCGTAGGTCTGGAGTTTCTTTGGGAGTGATGAAGCTGTTCTGGATTAGATAGTGGTGATCGAAGATCCTATTGTATAGCACAAGGAACTATATTCAATACCCTGTGATAGACCTTAATGAAAAAAAATATGAAAAAGGATGTATACATGTATAACTGAATCACTTTGCTGTGTAGCAGAAATTAACACAACATTGTAAATCAACTATACCTCAATAAAATATAGTTTTTAAAAGATGTGTTTAATAATGGGATAAATCTTCAAAACACTGTATTGGATGAGCAAATTAAGAGACTGCATAGCTCAGAATTGCAGTGGAAGCACATTTACACAGAGATCAGCATGGTATATGCAGCATATGGGTATACATGCATATTCCTAGACATGTGGCAAATATGGGTATCTGGGAGCTGGGTTGGAATGACACTCAGGTACAAGGAGATAGGTCTTCAGTGGGTCTTCAGTGGGTTGAATGATAATGTACCACAATCGAAGAATTTAATGACCTTCAAAGGTTATTCAAACATTGCAGAAAAGATACTTGTAAAAGAAGCTGAGGAGATAAACCATCTAAAGAAAAATGTAAGGCAAAACATAAAACTATGAGTAAATATTGTTCAAGTTATAAGTCAGTTGGGAAACTGAATCTCTTAAAATAAAATTATTTTCTCTATTAAAGAATACTATATAAATTACAAATAAATAGACATATATATTTCTATTGGTTTTAGCTAGTCTTTGGGGGGCTATTTTTGAAGTTATTCTCACACTGAAACTCAATGCTGTAATCCTCTTTTTTTCTGTCTGTGTCATCAGAAGCACTTACTCATATCATTCCACATTTTTAGTAAACATCATGTAAGTCAGACAACTTTCTGACTATGTTGTTAGAAAAGAATAGATTCAAAATGACTAACAGTCTGAAGGAGGGTGAGGGGAAGGAGAAATTAGGAGTTTGGGACCAAAATATATACACTACTACACATAAAATGGAGAAGGCAATGGCAACCCACTCCAGTACTCTTGCCTGGAAAATCCCATGGACGAAGGAGCCTGGAAGGCTGCAGTCCATGGGGCCTCGAAGAGTCGGACACGACTGAGCGACTTCACTTTCACTTTTCACTTTCATGCATTGGAGAAGGCAATGGCAACCCACTCCAGTGTTCTTGCCTGGAGAATCCCAGGGACGGGGAGCCTGGTGGGCTGCCGTCTCTGGGGTCACACAGAGTCGGACACGACTGTAGCGACTTAGCAGCAGTAGCAGCATACATAAAATAAATAACCCAAAAGGACCTACTTCATAGCACTGAGAACTGTACTCAGTATATTGTAGTAACTTGCAATGGAAAAGAATCTGAAAAAAAATTACATATATATATGTGTGTGTATAATGGAATCACTTTGCTGTATACCTGAAGCTGACTCACAATTGTTAATCAACTATAGTTCAATAAAAATCTTTAAAAATGACTAACAGTTAAAAATGCTAGGCAAATTTTGATTAATCTGAATACTCAGATAATGAATTCTCATTTATAGAGTATTTACTTTAAAACTCATGGGGAAGAGAGGAAATACAGTTAAAAAGTTCAACAGCCCAAGTTAAAAAAATTAGCTTTTTCCCAGCAGTCTCTCAGCAATGATTTTAAAAAGCTATTCTCAGGATGAGGGCAGATAAGAATGGAACAAAGACATCAATTGGATGGTTGAATGGGGTTGTTTTAAACTCATAGCTGAAATAATAATCTTGAAAGACTAGGTTCCAGAGAGTGGAAAGTTTTTTAAATTCCAAAAGCTGGCTTTGAACATCAAAAGCCAACTCCGGAAGGAAACTGGGCATAACATTTGTCCACAAATCACAGAATAGGGAGGAATGCACAGCAAAATAGACTGTCTCCTGAGAACTGTTTATTACTGAGATAAGGAGCTCATAACAGAATGTAAATCAACTTTATTACAATGAACACTGTTTAGTTCAGTTGGCACTTTTGCTTTTGGTAGCCAGACTGTCTTGACCAAGGAAGCAACGTGTGGATTTATGAGCTGGCACAGTGTCCTTTTCTTATTGCAAACCAGCACTCTGAATAGCACTGACAGAAGAGAGAGTTTTCTATCCCAAAGGAGGAGGCACAAGAGAATTGGGAAAGGAGAGCAAGAGAGGGCAATGTTGATGAGCTTCCTTGTGAGAAGGTTCAGAGCTCTGACCACTAACCCTACTCCCCTCTCCTTGTGTTTAATCTCAGAAGCTGGGTGTAGAACAAGACTGATAGAAAGCTCAGAGAGCTGAGGGGGATGGGGCCTGAGATAGGTAGGCACTTGTGCCTTGCTCAGGAAGATGTAGCCTAGGGGGATGGCCTGACTGTTATGAAACCACCTCCCCGCCCCGCCATGAGGCATGGTGCCAACAGTGGTCCCTGTAAATGAATGAATTACTTGGGGATTACTTCACAGCATCTTCAAGGTCTTGAGGACCAAAGATTTGTGTGGAGGGATAAGAAATATAAGAGGGTTAGTAGACCCCAGAGGTTTTTGGTTGGGATGCTGCTGCTGCTGCTGCTAAGTCGCTTCAGTCGTGTCCAACTCTGTGGGACCCCATAGATGGCAGCCCACCAGGCTCCCCCGTCCCTGGGATTCTCCAGGCAAGAACACTGGAGTGGGTTGCCATTTCCTTCTCCAGTGCATGGAAGTGAAAAGTGAAAGGAAGACGCTCAGTCATGTCCGACTCTTCAAGGCCCCATGGACTGCAGCCCACCAGGCTCCTCCATCCATGGGGTTTTCCAGGCAAGAGGACTGGAGTGGGTGCCATTGCCTTCTCCGTTGGTTGGGATGAAGACGGGGCAAAGTGGTCTATCTAGTATTCAGCAGTCATGACAATGCTTGACATCTACCACAAAGGTTGGGAGGAAGGTTACAGAGCTGTGATGGCCTACAGATAAGAAGACAGCCTTAGGGCAAAGGTCTCATCCTGTACCTCTTGCTGTGGGACCTGTAACTATACTTCTTACTCTCCATTATTCAAAACTTAGATTTACTCCCCCCAGTCCCCACTGGGAAAGGAAGACAATGGACAGAACCTAGAGCTGACCAAATAGTTCTTCCTTGAAACAGCTGAGCATTACAGAAAAATGGATTGAATGGACAAGACTTGATTGGTTTTTTTACGTTGGTAGAAGTGAGGACTTACTAAGCTCAGTTAAAGGGAAATAATGATACATCTTTGTACTCCCTAGGTTGTGACTGTATCAGTCAGGGTAGGCTAGATTGTGTTGCAGCATCAAATGACCTCCAAATTTCAGGCACACACAACACATTGACTTTGGGTCAGCTGGATCCTCACTTCAGGACCTGTGCTGTTGGAGCTGGAACGTGGCCATTCATGGAAGGGAAGAGAGCTCTGGGAGGTCTCCCATCAGTGATTAAGTGCCTTCGATCACAGGTGACACATATCACTTCTATTTCTTCCTCTCACAACTTAATGGCCTAAATCAGTCACAGGGCCCCACCCAAACGGGAGGTGCCAGAAAAGAAAAGAAATTGAAGTAACTCAATCGTGTCTGACTCTTTGCGACCCCATGGACTGTAGCCTGCCAGGCTCCTCTGTCCATGGGATTCTCCAGGCAAGAATAGTAGAGTGGGTTGCCATTTCCTTCTCCAGAGGATCTTCCCGACCCAGGGCTCGAACCTGGGTCTCCAGAACTGCAGGCAAACTCTTTACCATCTGGCTACCAAGTGTTTTCCTTTTCTGTGTCTCAAAGGTGGAAATCTGAAAATATTTGGTGAACAGCACTAATGAGTACCCTAGCAAGTGTAAAATTCTTACCTACAACATGACTTAGGACTTAAAAAAACTGAGATAAATACAGCATAGCAGATAAAAGCATAAAACCTGGAGCTGAATTTTGATTCTGCCATTGCAAATGGTGGTTTGATCTTGACTAGGTTACTTACCTCTTTAACACCTAGAGTTTCCCTAGGGCTGGTGTACGTATTATAGAAAAATAACTTACTGGCACATAGAAGTGACACAATAAATAGCTATTATTTTCATCTTTAAAAAATCCTTTTGCTTCGTTCTTTTCTTTATAGCTTGCAATCCTAAGTAAGAGTTCTAGTTAGTTGAATTCCAACTAACTGAAGGGTTGTTTTTTTTTAAAGTTTATTTGTTTTTAAAAAGACACTCAAGGGGCAAAGAATCAGGAGTTTGGGATTAGCAGATACAAACTACTATATATAAAATAGGTAAATGTATAGCACAGGGAACTATATTCAATATCTCATAATGGAAAAGAATATGTACATATGTATAAATACAAATAAAACTAAATCACTGTGCTGTACACCAGAAACTAACACAACACTGTGAATCGACTGTGCTGGGCTGTGCTCAGTCACTCGGTTGTGTCCGACTCTTTGTGACCCCATGGACTGTATGGGCTCCTCTATTCTTGGAGATTCTCCAGGCAAGAATACTGGGTGGGTTGCCATGCCCTCCTCCAGGGAATCTTCCCAATCCAGGGATCAAACCCAGGTCTCCCACATTGCAGGTGGATTCTTTACTGTCTGAGCCACCAGGAAAGCCCAAATCAACTATACTTCAATTAAAAAAAAACACAGAAAAAAGAATATAATTGATACTCACATATATTTTTAGTGGTGGCTTTCTGGGGGTTATTTGAATGATAGGTGTCCTGGCTCCCACCCTGCAGTGGCCCTATATGTATGTTCTACCCAACAATATAGTCAATAAAAGCAGTGCTCAGTGGCTGAAGTGGTCTGTGTTCAGATTTGTGTGCTTACAGTTGGCAGTGATTGGAAACAACTGGTTCCCCACCCTTCCCCGACACCGTGACTGACAAACGTGAAATCCGGAAGATGACAATGGGAGACAGATGCGAGGGAGACAGAGCAAGAGCTGCCACAAAACCACCTCCACCTTAAACCAGCAGCAACATGATTCACGTTAACCCTGTCAGATTTCCGTGAGTAAACAGTCCTGCCACCTCTTTAGAATGAACCCAGAGCGTCTATGCCTTATATCCTATGTTTCGCTTTCAGCCTGGGAAGGCCCCGACAGAAACCTGGAGATAGCAGAACTCTCCGTTTCCACTTCCTCCTCTCCCAGGGAGTGTAGTGTCTGCTCTCCATGGAGCAGAGATCTAGAAGAGTGTTTCTCCCTCCGCAGGTGTTTCCATACCTCTCCTCTCCTCGGACTACATCCTGCACCATCGGAGTCCAGAATCGCCGCCGCAGAGGTGGAGGAAACGTGGGGACCGAACTCGAAGGTGTTTTCACACACCCTAGTACTCTCCTTCCTGTCGCCCTCTTCTCAAGGGGGAGGTTCGGTTTTAGACAGCAGTGAAAGGAACACTCTGGAAGGCACACCCCTCCTCATGTGTGTTCTTTTTAACCACTGAGGGACCAAGTTCGGCAGCTGAGAGCAAGATGCTAACTCTGAAGAAGGGGGGCCATCAGGTGAACAGGCCTGGCCTGAGGCAGAAGGGAACTTTTGTAGATGTGGTTGTCAGCATTTCAGAATACCCACTATTCACACTGATTATGTGGTAAATTGAGCTCAGAGAGTGAGGACTTCCTTTGCTTAGTTGTGTTACCAGGTCACCCATCCCCCAAGTAACCCAGAAAATAAAACAAAGGCCCCAAAAGAATTTTTTTCTATAGACCAATCAATCCCCAGTGCACATTCTGCAGAGAGAATACAAAAATGTCCTTCAAGGAAGGACAACCTCAGAAATTTTGCTCCCTTTTAAATTAATTTTAAAACCCAGTGGCAGGAGTGGCAAGAAAATCCTTTAGCATACCTTACAAAATGCAGGATAAGGTCAACCATAAATAGCAGAGTCCCTCTCTTAACTTGGTTTGAAGGAAAGGTGAGACTGAGATAAAGATACATGGAATAAAATATTTCACAAGAAAGGGAAAACAGAATGCTGAAATAAATGAGAGGTATCTGCAGAATGAGAATTTAGACTTCCCGTAGGACACAGATGTCCTCTGTGAATCTTGTCAGGAAATGATGTTGGAAAGGTGAGATTCCAGGCTGCTCAGAGGTTCTCTGCCTCCTGAAGTAGCAGAGCAGAACCAGGGAAAATGCTTTAAATTTACAAGGTGAAGCATGGCGTGAGCCACCATTTCAGGAAATCAGCACCAGGGCTGACCAGCCGCCTTGGAAGTCACCTGGATCAGGAGCAAAATGTGTGTGCCAGTGTGCACGCGTGTATATGCCCATGATCATTTGTAGATACACGATGAGGGAGGGAATGGTTGAAAAGTCATTGACTGAGCCCAGGAAGAAATGAGAAAATGCAGGAAGGTGACACCCCGACCTGCCAGCACCACCTGTGTCCCTGCCCAGCCCCAGGAACGACCACAGGGACTGCCCGGGCGGCTCCGTCGCTGAAAGGGCTGAGCCGGGTGTGGGAGGAGCAGCTGCCTCCTGGGCAAGGGCGTGTGCGGAGCCCCTGGGTGGCGCCTGGGCCCCGGGTGCCTCAAGCCTGCCCTGCTGACTCTGTTGCAGTCCTGTTCCTGGTGGCCCTGGGAGGAGGCGCCCCGCGCTGGGGGCTTTTCACTGAGCCCAGTGACGACAGCGGGGCCACAGTGGACCAAAACATGGCAGGAGGCCCACACGCACTTTTACAAGACCACCAAGTGGATCCTGCAGAAGCCACTGGGGTTCTGCGCCTCGTCCCGCACACAACCACGTGCCCACATGGTGCAGACACACCACCCACTGGTTGCTGGGGTCTCGCCTCTGGAACACTTGGGGACAGTGCACTGTGCAGGCGTCGAAATATGGCCAGCTGGCAGAACCACAGCATCTCTTTTTCCTACCCTTTCCACCCCAAACAGGCTTCTTTTCTGAAGCAATGGTTTTGTAGAATGATGGCGGCTGGGCACAGTTGAGGGCATCGTGCCCGGTGGCTCAGGTAGATAATAGGAGCTGTCACCACTAGCTCTCCAGCTGGTGTGCCTGCGGACCCAGCACTTAGTGGCCTCCGTCCCGCCCAGAGCAGTGAGGGGTTCGCGTTGGCCCGCCACCGCCGCTCAACCAGTGACGCTCCTTCTGAAGACGTGGGGCCTTGTCGCCCAGGCAGAGGGTATCCAAGGTACCTGCGGGCTTCTCCTGTCTCCTTTGTCTCCTATGAGGAGCACACGACTTTGTTGCAGCACTTTTTTTTACAAGATTTTTTTTCTTGCAATCCAGTCACATTTTTCATTTGTTGTATGTTACAAATAATCACGGTTGCCAGATGTCACAAGTGGTAAAGAATCCACCTGCCAATGCAGGAGCTGCAAGAGATGCAGGTTCGATCCCTGGGCTGGGAAGATCCCCTGGAGGAGGAAGTGGCAACCCACTCCAGTGTTCTTGCCTGGGAAATCCCATAGACAGAGGAGCCTGGCAGGTTACAGTCTATGGGGCTGCAAAGAGTTGGACATGACTGAAGCAAGTGAGCCCACGTAAATAATCACATTAGAATACTTTCAGGAAATACTTTTTTAAAATGTGGATTAATGAAGAAAGGGGTACATGGAAAAGAAGCTTCCTGCTGGCTGTGGAGACTGGCGTTTTCCATGCTGGTGTTTATCAGCTTGTACTCATGTCTCAGTTACTAGTGCGTTTACAGAGCATGAGTACTGGAGCCTGAGACTGTAGTCAAAATGTCTTCTGAGTATAGTACAGTTTTTCTTTTCCAATCTAAAGGCTGGGAATTCTAAGCTTTTGTACACGGTGGCTGCAGCAGGAACACGTTGGGACAAAACTGTTCCTTGCAGCCTGGGAAGGGAAGGGTGCAGGCACAGACGGTGCATCATCCTGGACCTGGCTGGCACCCGTGGAAGCATGGAACTTGGGGTCGCTGCGTGGGCCACGCCCTCAGCTGTGCTTCGTGACTGTGAGGTGGTCTGGATCCCTCCTGCCTGGGCAGCTCAGCCCCGGCCCAAGGCTCTGTTTCAAGCAATAACAGATCTGTTGCATGCAGAATCAAACATTTGGCCTGTCTCAGACAGGCTAAATGTCAATAGGAGTTTCTATTTTTGAAATCAGAGGTGGTCTACAAGACACCCAATATATTTTACTCTGTGTTGTCCTCTCCCTTTCATAAAGTACCTGTGGACAGGAGTCCGTTTTACTGAAACTTCGCTGATTTCTTGGTGTTAAGTGGTACTGGCTGAAGGACTTCTGTGAAGACCAGATTCTTTTCTTCTCAGAAGGGAATCATTTTAAAGTTGAAATTCAGTATGAGGACTTTGTGCTTGGAAGGGGGTGGAGAAAGGGGAGGTGTTGTACACACAGAGCATTTGCAGGCAGGTGGCTGAGCCCAGCCCTCTCCAGAGAGAAGAGAGCATGGCTGTGGGGTGGATGTGCTGGGTGGGCGCCAGCGGAGTGTGGGCCTATGGCCACGAGAGCTGTTGGCCATGGGGCTTGCAGGAAATCTGGAGAAGGAAGAGAGGCGATCCCTTTGCAAAATAAGGTATTTTTATTCATTTGTATTTATTAAATGAAACAAAAGAGAAAGAATCTCATGGTGTCCTTACTCTGTGAAGGAGTTTAATTCCTATCGTTAAAATAAAATTGTATTTTTCCCCTAAAGAAAAAAAAGGCCTTGATCCTGGGCAGTCCTTGGCAGGACTAATTCCACTGAGGTCCCATTCTGAAGGTGGGAAAGGGACAGGAGTGTGGGAAGCTATTTACCTGACCTAGATGGAATGGATGCAACTATTAGGTGTTTCCAGTTAGATCTGGTGTTTTTCTCCACCACCTGAAGCATTATGTCTCCCTGTGACTTTACTGAGATAGCAAAGTGATTCACGGAGAGCATTGTACCCACATTATTGGGACTTTGATGACAGTTTGCATTCATGACTGTGAGCATCACACTAAACAAATGAATGGCTTCTTTTATTGCAATAATGGCTTAAAATGCTATCTTTAAAAAATTATTGTAAGAAATTCCTTGGCAGTCCAGTGGTTAGGAACTGGTGCCTTCACTGCCATGGCCTGGGTTCAGTCTCTGGTCTGGGAAGTAAGATCTGGCAAGCTGTTCAGTGCAGCCATGGAAAAAAAAGACTATGAAAGTTCTTCAGTGTGGTTTTGACGGTAATTCTTCTTTTTATCTCCCTGCAGATTGGACAGGACAGGTCCCAGCTCCACCCCATTGCCGACGGCCCCCACCGTCTTTGGTTGGGTGGTTCCGAATCACTTCCTGATTCTCTGCTGCACCTGGGTTTGTTGACATTCCAGCTCACAAGGCAGCGGTACTCCCTCTTCTAGGTGGACCTAGGAAGACCTTTGTCTGAATCTCTGTGGACTTTTGGGACAACTGTTTGGAAACATGAGGCAGCATGGCAGGGTCCTGTGTCCACTGTGACACAAAAGGAGAGAGAGAGACCCATTACCCACCCTTTAGTGCAGGAGATGTCCGGGTGAGGACAGCAGCAATTCCAGTGCAGTTCTGGCCCCCGGAGGACCTGGCATATGGCCACAGTAATAACTCCAGCTGGAGAAGCAGAGGCAAGAGGCCCAGCAGCATAAGGCTGCACCTGGTGCCAGCCCTGGCCGTGGGCATCACAGGCAAGTACTAGGGCAGCAGAAATGATCAACGAGAGCGGAGGAGAGGAAACAAGAGCAGGGATAGCCCAGAGGGCCTTTTCATCAGCACACAAGGACTCCCTAAATAACTGGTGAGGCTCCGGGAGGTGTGGGGGTGACGCATGGAAAGATATGAGGCCCACAGTAGTTAGGTTGAAGCTAGATCCAGAGAAACACCTTTTACTTCTGTAAATATGACCGTGTCTCAGACTCCAAACTGATGAAACTTTGGAAACACAGGCTATCACTTTCAGGGATTTTATATAAAACACAAAATAAAAATATTTTATTCTGTCTACAATGATTTTGAGCCTACTCTTAAAATGTCATGTAGTATCTTAAAATGTTATGCACTCTTAAAATGTATGCAGGTCAAGAAGCAACAGTTAGAACTAGACATGGAACAATAGACTGGCTCCATATCAGGAAAGGAATACGTCAAGGCTGTATATTGTCACCTTGCTTATTTAACTTATATGCAGAGTACATCATGCAAAATGCTGGCCTAGATGAAGCACAAGGTGGAATCAAGATTGCCAGGAGAAATATCAATAACCTCAGATATGCAGATGACAACACCCTTATGGCAGAAAGTGAAGAACTAAAGAGCCTCTTGATGAAAGTGAAAGAAGAGAGTAAAAAAGCTGGCTTAAAGCTCAACATTCAGAAAACTAAGATCATGTCAGCTGGGCCCATCACTTCATGGCAAATAGATGGGGAAACAATGGAAACAGTGACAGACTATTTTCTTGGGCTCCAATCTCACTGCTGATGGTGACTGCAGCCATGAAATTAAAGGATGCTTGCTCCTTGGAAGAAAAGCTATGACCAACCTAGACAGCATATTAAAAAGCAGAGACATTATTTTGCCAACAAAGGTCTGTCTAGTCAAAGCTATGGTTTTTCCAATAGTCATGTATGGATGTGAGAGTTGGACTATAAAGAAAGCTGAGCACTGAAGAACTGATTCTTTTGAACTGTGGTGTTGGAGAAGACTCTTGAGAGTCCCTTGGACTGCAAGGAGATCAAACCAATCAATCCTAAAGAAATCAGTCCTGAATTGAAAGGACTGATGCTGAAGCTGAAACTCCAATACTTTGGCCACCTAATGCAAAGAACAAACACATTGGAAAAGACTCTGATGCTGGGAAAGATTGAAGGCAGGAGGAGAAGGGGATGACAGAGGATAGGATGTTTGGATGACATCACTAACTCAATGGACATGAGTTTGAGCAAGTTCAAGTTGGTGGTAGACAGGGAAGCCTGGAGTGTGCAGTCCATAGGGTTGCAGAGTCGAACACGACTGAGCGACTGAAATGAACTGAACTTAACTTAAAATGTAGAGTCTTCCTCAGCTATGTTTTAAAGTTTATAGAAATGATAAACCTGCAGAGCCAACTGGATGAATTCAGAATAGACCTGGTCATTACTCACAAACATTGTGAAAAATTAATCTTGCCGGAGTCCTGGGGGTGATCAGACTCCGTGGCATTACCACCATTTATAAAGCTCATAAAATACAGATGTAAAAACAAAGATGCCCATTCACTAATGTACATTTAGATTTATATCCACCAAGGCGACTAGGTGTTTCTAACCCTTGGCTTACAAACTCTCTCTCTGAAGGAAAACTATTGGGGATGCTCATTTATGGATCAGAAGCCTTCCAGGTGAGTGTGGAATCAGGAGGAATTGGTTTTGTGATTCAGCTGTTCCTGGCAGCAGGCTGAGCTAGCCTGAGGCGTCTGTCTCTGCTGGGGATGTATGTGCAGGCCAGAATGCAGAATGGGACATGGTCACTAGTGGGCCCTCCCCACACTAGCTTCTGTCATTCTTTTATTTCCAACTCCCTTCGGCCTAGCACATCAGATTTTGGGGGCAGGCAAGTCAAATTTCCAAAAGGCAATATTTCTGTTTGCTTAAAAGAAATGTTCTAGGTCATCATATGTCAAGTGACCAACTGACCAGATCTTTGTTTCATCAAAACCCTGCTTTTACTAACTACTGACAGAGCTTATAACAGATTTCTTATGTGATACTACTTCCACATTCTTTAAAAATAATTTTTTTATTGGAGTAGAGTTGATTTGCAATGTTGTGTTAGTTTCAGGTATACAGCAAAGTGAATCAGTTGGGACATAAGCATATATCTACTCTTTTTAGCTTCTTTCCCCATATAGGTCATTATAGAGTATTGAGTAGCTTTTTCTGTGCTATACTGTAGGTCCTTGTTAGTTATTTATTTTATATATAACAGTGTGTATATGTCAATCTCAGTCTCCCAATTTATCCCTCTCCCCCTCTCTTTCTGCCTCGGTAATCATGTTTGTTTTGTACGTATGTTTTGTACATCTGTTTTGTAAATAAGTTCATTTGTACCACTTTTTTTTAGGTTGCACATATTCATATGATATGACATATCCAGAAGCTTCAATACTCTGAAAATTTGTTTTCAATTTTATTTGGTGTGGCTCATGGGAACTGCTTCACCCCAACTCTTCCACTGAGAATTTGCCAGGCTGGCTCGGTTGAATATCTGTTTTATGTTTTTCACCTTTTAGATCCTGTACTTCTTAAACATACAACATTTTACATGTTAATGCATGAGATCACCCTAGTTTTGAGGCCTTATGCCTAACTTGGATTTTATAGGTCACATGTGTAAATTTATACATAGACCTTATTTCATGAAAGTACTTTTTCCAGTTTCCACATTTGTTGTATATATGTAAAATTAACAAGCAGGCAAAAATCTTTGTTCAAAAGACTGATAAACTCAGCAAAAATATGAAGGGCAAATTGGTATAAAACTGCGTTTAAAGGGCAAACCATTCTTTCATATGACATTAAAGTGAAAGGAGTGTGAAGTCTGAAACATACACGAAATATTTATTTGCTTGAGCTTATTCACAGGCTGTGATTAAAAGTAATAGGAAAGGAAGTGGGCTAAATCTATGTGCAGAGAGAAAACAAACTGACTATTTACAAAATCCACAACACCGAAATTTGTGCACAATGCATGAAGTGTAAAATACACAATATCCTCTCACACAGACCAAAGTGACAAATACACCAGGGCTGACTGGCCTCAGCGACACAACTATAGCAAACCAGTCTGCAGTGAGATCGCTACCGTTAACTGTTTGAGACCCGGTTTAAGGTAACGGACTTGGCAGTTTTAGGTGAATTAATCATTCAGCAGATTAATTTCCAACACACTGCCTTTCGTTAAATCAGTTATTTAAGGACTTAACTTTTTCAAATTCATCTTTGACCAACTGATTTTAATCAACTTTACCTAAATGTTTCCTTTGGTCTATTACCACCATTAGTTAGATTAGCATTATATTTCCAGTGGTAGGCATTCCTAACTATTTAAGGTGATTTAGCAAATTCCCAATTAATTCCTGCTGTGTTGATTTTATAGTTTACTCTGAGGGCAAGCATATTTTTAACATCTTGGGAAACATGTCAGTAACCTATGTCCATATTGCCGCTCAGTGTTTAACACTTACTTTCTATTATGCTACTGAAATACTCATGCTATGCACAGAGTTTCAGGCATGTGATCATCCTGCAAAGCTTTTCCTGGGGGTATTCCCAGACACTGGTTCTCAATGACGGTAATTGAAGAGGGTATTCCCACTTCCTCATTGGGAATGTTTTGGAAATTTATAGCGGCATCTTTGCCACAGTGACTGGAAAGTACAGCTGACAAGGATGCTATACTTCCTGAAATACGGAAAGTAATCCTCCACGATAGTAACTGTTTTTGAATGAATGAATGAATCACTTTGGAAAATTATACTAGATATTTGTGTAGTTGAAAATCTTACAGATAAGGATCTGAGCCTAGGGTGTAACTGTAACTGGGTGAATCAAGGTGGCATTTTGCTTTTACCAAAAGTTCTTCACGATTTTGGAAACAAACATTTCTGGCAACAATTGCCACTTTAACCACAACTGTATCCATCTGTATTTGCAGCTCCTGCATTCATATAATGATTTTAGGTAAAGCTGCAAGCATCTGGCTCTTTGCTATGCCCTCTAGTGTAGTTGTGTGCTAGTATTTACATATTTAAATATATTTTATTTTGTTATGCTATTACTTTATTTTTATTTTTTTCATATTATAGGTAGGACATTACATTGATTTTAAAAATTATTTGGGTAGGTAGGTTATATTATCCAAAAAATTCTAGAAAAGGGGCACTGTTAAATATTTCATATAAAAGGGAAGTACTGTGTTTGAGAGTGCTATCCAGCACTTTCTTTCTCCCTGCACTGTTCCATTTTCTGGTCCTGGCAACCTGCTTTCTGTCTAATTGTGTTCTGGGGTGAGAGGGGCTCTGAAGTCAGCCTCAGCTTTTAGGCAGGAAAGAACCTCCAAGATGAATTAACCTCACTAGAGTCCTCAGGGGCTCTGAGGTCACCAACATTCTGAGACTTCCTGTGTTGCCACATGAAATATCTTCCCTCCAACCCCACCCCTCCTACCAAAACTTTCCCATCACAACCCAGCAACAAGACGTTCCACTGTGAAAACACTACCCACTGAGAAGGCAGCAAAGTAGAAACGGTTATGGGCTTCCCAGGTGGTGCTAGTGGTAAGGAACCTGCCTGCCAATGCAGGAGACACCTAGAAATGGTTATGTTTTAAGAGAACACCAAAAGCCTGTGCAAGCCTAATGTAACTTTACGCTGGACTTTAGGCTAAAAACTCCATGTGTGCCTGCTAAGTTGCCTCAGTAGTGTCCAACTCTGTGATCTTATGGACCTTAGCCCACCAGGCTCCTCTGTCCTTGGGACTCTCCAGGCAAGAGGAGTGAAGTGGGTTGCCATTTCCTCCCCCAGGGGATTTTCCCAACCCAGGGATTAGACCCACTTCTGCATCTCCTGCATTTCAGGTGGATTCTTTACCCACTGAGCCACCTGGGAAGCCCCCAAAACTGCATTATCTTCTCCAAATTCCCATCTACTTAGAAGCATGCAACCTGTGAGGAACAGCCTACTAAAGCTTTGGTGCAGTTTATCTGAGATCAGATTAGCCCAGAATGCAAGAGAGGGCAGGTCTCTGCAGAAACAGGGCCTTGGTGTGGGAAGGGAGAGAGAGTCAGGCTCTGGGTCTGGGTACAGCTAGTGAGGGTCTTACAGGGGTCTCCTGGAGGGGCAGAGGCACAGTGCTGACCAACAGATTGTTACAGGCTAGTCTCAAGATAGGAAGATGAGAGGAGTTCTGGTTCAAGATGGCAGAGTAAAAGTGTGCTCATCTCTTCCTGTAAGAGCACCAAAATCACAACTAGTTGTTGAACAAACAGTGACAGGAGAATGCTGGAATCTACCAAAAAATATACCCCATTCCAAAGACAAAGAAGCTTCAGTGAGATGGTAGGAGGGGCTTAATCACAATAAAATCAAATCCCAAACCTGCTGGGTGGGTGACCCACAAACTGAAGAACAATAATGACAAAGAAGTTCTCCCACTGTTGGGAAGGTTCTGAACCCCACATCAGGCTTCCCAGCCTGGGGAGCCAACAAAGGGACTGGGAATCCCCAGGGAATCTGACCTTGAAGCCCAGCAGGATTTGATTCCAAGACTTTCACAGGATGGGGAAAACAGAGACTCCAGACTTGAAGGGCACAAACAAAACCCTGTGTGCACAAAGACTCAGAAGAAAGGAGCGGTGGCTCCACAAGAAACTGAACCAAAACTACCTGCTAGTGTTGCAGGGTCCCCTGTGGAGGCGTGGGTCAGCAGGGGCTCCCTGCTGGGACTGGGACACTGGCAGCAACTGTCTGGGGAGGTCCCCTTTGTCATAAGCAGTCTTGGCGATCTCCTTTAAACTGACCACAGAACCTCGAGACCCCACAGCTGGGTTGCCTCAGGCCAATAAACTACCAGGGAGGGAGTGCAACCCCACCCATCAGCAGATAATTGGATTAAAGCTTTAATGAGCAAGGCCCTCCTCATCAGAGCAAGACCCACTTTTTCCCACCACCACCAGGAAGCTTACACAAGCCTCTTAGCCTCCTTCATGAGAGGGCAGACAGAAGAAGCAAGAACCACCACAATCCCACAGCAACTAAAACAAAACCACATTACAGAAAATTAATCAGAATGAAAAAGCAGAAAGTTATATACCAGATGAAGGTACAAGGTAAAACTCCAGAAAACCTACTAAGTGAACTGGAGATAGACAACATTCAAAAAAAAAAAAAAAAGAATTCAGAATAATGATAGTGAATGATTCAGGATCTCGGGAAAAGAATGGAGGCAAATATTGAGAAGATGAAAGAAATGTTTACCAAAGCCCTACTAGAACTAGAAAACAGACAAAAAGAAATGAATAATACCCTAGAAGGTATCCATAGCAGAATAACGAGGCAGAAGCACAAATAAATGACCTGGAGGACAGAATGGTGCCACAGAACAGAATATAGAAAAAGAATGAAAAGAAATGAAGACAGGCTAAGAGACCTCTGGGAGAACATTAAACACACCAACATTTGAATTATAGGGGTCCCAGAAGAAGAGAGAGAGAAAGGTCCTGAGAAAATATTTGAAGAGATAATAGCTGAAAACTTCCCTAATGTGGGAAAGGAAATAATCAGCCAAGTCCAGGAAGCAGAGAGTCCCATGGAGAATAAACCCAAGCAGGAACACACTGAGACACAGAGTAATCAAACTGACAAAAATGAAAGAGATAAAAATATTTAAAGGAAAAGGGAAAAACAACAAATAACACAAGGGAACTCCCATCAGGCTCTCAGCTGATTTCTCAATAGAAATTTTACAAGTCAGAAGGGAATGGCATGACATATTTAAAGTGATGAAAGGGAAGAACCGACAGACCAAGACTACTCCCCCTAGCAAGACTCTCCTTCAAATTTGATGGAGAAATCAAAAGCTTTCCAGACAAGCAAAAGTTAATTCAGCACCACCAAACCAGCTTTACAACAAATGCTAAAGGAACTTCTCTAGGCAGGAAACACAAGAGAAGCAAAAGCCCTACCCACAGAAAATAAACCCCAAACAATTAAGAAAACAGTAATAGGATCACACTTATCAATCATTACCTTAAGTGTAAATGGATTAAATGCACCAATCAAAAGACATAGATTGGGTGGGTGGATGAAAACGTGTGCATGTATGCACTTCCACTTACCACATCATTGCTTGACCCCCAAATTGTATGTAATTATTTTATATTATTAGTGAAAAAGTTGGCTTTGACATTCAGAAAACTAAGATGATGGCCTCTGGTCCCATCACTTCATGGGAAATAGATGGGGAGACAGTGGAAACAGTGACAGACTTTATTTGGGGGGGCTCCAAAGTCACTGCAGATGGTGACTGCAACTATGCAATTAAGACACTTGCTCCTTGGAAGAAAAGCTATGACAACCTAGACAGCATATTCAAAAGCAGAGACATTACTTTGCCAACAAAGGTCTGTCTAGTCAAAGCTATGGTTTTTCCTGTGGTCATGTATGGATGTGAGAGTTGGACTATAAAGAAAGCTGAGTGCCGAAGAACTGATTCTTCTGAACTGTGGTTTTGGAGAAGACTCTTGAGAGTCCCTAGAACTGCAAGGAGATGCAACCAGTCCATCCTAAAGGAAATCAGTCCTGAATATTCATTGGAAGGACTAAGGCTGAAGGTAAAGCTCCAATACTTTGGCAACCTGATGGCAAAGAACTGACTCATTATAAAAGACCCTGATGCTGGAAAAGATTGAAGGCAGGAGGAGAAGGGGACGACAGAGGATGAGATGGCTAGATGACATCAGCGACTCGATGGACGAGTTTGAGTAAACGCTGGGAGTTGATGATGGACAGGGAGGCCTGGCGTGCTGCAGTCCATGGGGTTGCATACAGTCAGACATGACTGACTGAACTGAACTGAACTGAATCATGTTCCTGTTATGGCTTGCAATTGTAATCATGATTTATTTTTTGTCTGGCTGTTGATTGTGGAAACTGATAGACATCTTTTACTACTGTGATTATGTAACTGTTACTCACTTAATACCATTTTATCATTATTGGTCAACAGAAAAAGTATAGAATTCTATACCACCAAAGCTAACATTTAATAGAAAAACCTGTAATCACTTTTTAAAATCCAGATGCATATCAGAATTATCTTGGAATTTTTGGAAAAATATAAATGCCCAGGTAATGCTTCTTTTTTTGCCAGAGTTCCAGACACATTTCTAATGGGCAACCATTTTTAAAAACAACTGGAGTATATGATGACCTTTACTTTTATTTAGTTTGTTGCACTTTTCTATTTCATATTCAGTGCTCCCATTTCATTTAGTTTATGTTTTCCAATTTCTCCATCTCTCTCCTCTTTGGATGTTCTTTCTCAAGCCTTAATCAAGTGTAGTAGAAAGGCTTTTGTATACATATATAAAATAATTGATAATATATATATTTTATAAAACTTATAAATTTTTGCATAAGTAAAAAATTTATGAGATTTTGGTTCTACTTGTTTGACTTAATATGAGTAGAATGTTAGATTTCTAATTTAAAAAATAGTTATGTAATAAGCAAAAAAGGAGGTTTACTGTATAACACAGGAAACCATAGTCAATATCTTGTAATAACATAGATATGTAAAATAATTTCAAAAATAACATTTGCATATAACTGAATCACACACACAAAAAAAGAATTCTACTTTTGAAATTTAGTAACGTTTATCTTTTTGCCAGTTTTTGTCCTATTTGCCAGTTGGTGTCTTATCGACATCTAACAACAACGTTTGAGACATAAAATTTTGAGTATATTCATATGTGATATGATTAATATAAATTAACTAAATGTAAGCATATTATATTTAAATTATTAATGACATCAAAATGCTCCTATTTTTTTGCAGTTGATAAAATATTCTCAGAGAAGTGTATGTCTCACTATGATTATATAATTTTTCTTTTTCCTTATATTTCTTCATGTATCTTAGTTCCTTTGTCGTTAAGGTGTCAAATGGTTTATAATTATATTTTTTGGTGAATTGTATCTTTAGCATTAAAAATATTCATCTTTGTTTCATTTAAAATAAATAGATAAATTTTTAAAGAAGGAAAGAAAATATGTTAAGAAGAGAGACCATTCCCACAGGAATGTGCCTGAAAAGCCAATATTACTGCCACATAAAGTTGAGGTTTACAATAAGGGGAGCAGGTAGGAAGTAAAACAAGTTGCTATCTCTGTGGCTGGTAGTCACAGGTGACTTTTATTCTTTTACTTTTTCTTTTCTATATTTCATAGAAAACAGTGAATAATAGTACTCTGGCTAGGGTTTGCCTGCTTAGTCACACTTGGGTGTGAATCCCAAAGCTACTGAAATGGGAGGGAAGGGGGAGCGCATAACTTCTGCCAGAATGACTTAACTCTTGAGGATATGACATAAACTGGTTAGAACTAACAGGTCCAGATGGTGGAAGACTGAACTTCCTGCAGGCCTTGAGAGTCATTACGCCCTTGTTGTGACGCATCAGCGTGCTTAACGACATATCCACGTCTATCCTGATAGTTTTTGAGGCCAACCATAAGTGTTCAAAAGAGGGTGGTGGCTCAATTCCTGGAAACCTCTACCCCTTCAGAACAGGTGGAATAATCCTCCCACTCATTGCATGCATGTGTGTAAGTTGCTTCAGCCGTGTTTGACTCTGTGACCCTCTGGACTATAGCCTTCCAGGCTTCTCTTTCCATGGGGTTCTCCAGGCCAGAATACTGGCATGGGTTGCCACGCCCTCCTCCAGAGGATCTTCCCAACCCAGGGATCAGTCCCACTCATTAGCCTATGAAATTACCCAGCCCATTAAAAACTAGCTACCTCACATTTTGGGGCCTCTGACCTTCTGAGATGCCCACACTCTATGCAGTGTTTTTCTCTCTGTGTAAATTTACTTATCTATTGCTTTGTGCTTCACTCAAGTTTTTTCTGGATAAGACACAAGAATCTGCACTTTTAAGTCCTGAGATCATGTGTGTGATCTCAATGAAAAGACAATAGGTTCAGTTCCATCTGAGTTGTGTGGTTGCCCTAACACATAGGAACTGTGATCTGAGATAAGTGGATTTGTTACCGAGTCCAAACTGACTCTGCTCACCACATGACAGGCCAATGAACCTAGGAGTTGAGGTGTTGAGGCAAGGAATACAACTTTATTCGGAAAGCCAGCTGACAGAGAAGCTGGCAGACTAATATCTCAGAGTAATCACCTTGTCGGGGTCTGGATGCCAGGTTCTTTTATAGATTGACAGAGAGAGAGAGAGAGAGAAGCAAAGAGGAACTAAAGTAAAAAGGCAGAATAGAGAGGGAGAGGCAGTGGGGAAGTAAGTGAAAGGGAGAGAGAGACAATGTGGAACTAAAGGGAAAGGGTCTCCAGCCTCCCGAAACAGCTCCAAGAATGGTCAGCCTTTGGAAGAGATGTGTTAAGCTCTTCTTTTTATGTAGCTGTTATGGGCAGGGTCAGATTATCTGTCTATGAGCTGAACAAAGGTAGAGTCAGGTCGAGGGGCAGGGTCCTCTGAGGCAGACCATTACATAAGATTATAATAACAAGGGGCTACCCTGGTGGCTCATATCATAAAGAGTCTGTCTGCAGTGCGGGAGATGGGGTTTGATCCCTGGGTCGGGAAGATCCTCTGGAGAAGGAAATGGCAGCCCACGCCAGTATTCTTGCCAGGAAAAATCCCATGGACCTAGGAGCCTGGCAGGCTACAGTCTATGGGGTTGCAAAGAGCTGGACACGACTGAATGACTTCACTTCATTTCATAATAACAAAAGCAAGGAAAAGCAAGTCAAAGAAACAGTTTCCAACATGGAGTCAAAATCAGCTTCTTCTCTGCAACAATTCCCCGTGTTAAAGTCCATTCCACAATCTTGTGGAAAAGGGGGTGATCGCTGTTCTGCTTCATCAGACGGATCTTCCTGGAAGTGTCCAGCACTGGTGCTGTTTCAAATGTTGAGATTTGTCTTCTTTTTGTTCCTCTTTTGCAAAGTGTGTATTTTACACTTGTAGACTTAGAAATGCTGAACTTCAAATCCATGAGACAGGATCTCAAGTTAAGAAATTTGGTGCTTTTTTATGTATCGGCAGAATCAAGAGTCGAGGCTCATTAAAATTATTTTCTTAGTATGTACCCCAGCTATCTGGAGGCCTGTCACCCTGTATTCTCAGAGTTTTCTTGGGACTCACCTTAGGGAGTGGCTGCAGTCTAATGATTGCTTAGGTGGCATGTATTCCCCCTTCCTTGGGGCTCACTGGTTCATATTAAAGGTCTACAATCACTGACTCCACTCCTCAGACCTTCCCCTCTTGGTCAGGAATTTGACCAATATTTGGGAGACATTTCATAATCAGCTCTTGTCCCATGGTGCTGGGAGACTCAGTCCAATTCAGGCAAAAATTCCTGAGTTTTAAAGTGTTAAGTTTCGGACCAGGCCACATCAACAATGAAAAATTCTCTGATTCTGTCTAACTATAATTCAGGAGACATGTTCCCTCGTTGTTTCTTCCCATACCCATAATCACACTATTACAATTAATTTATGTTACAAATATGATTTCCTCAAAATGTTTAGCCATAGAAGTTTTGTTGGAGGCCTAATGATACATTGGTTTCTGCAAGAGATAACTATAGAGGCAACTAGACAGAATATAAGCAATGCAGCAATATTGACAGTGACACAGTGATGTGGGGAGCCACAAAGAACAATTTGAAAACAAAGAACAAATTTAAACAATGATTAGCATAACTAGTTGTGATACAGTTACAATAATCAACTGACCAAAGAAGCCATACCTAATTTAATGAACTATTTGCAGTTTCATTGTACCAGCCATGCATATTTACGCATGGTTTAATCTTCTGAGACAAGTGGATGTTACTGGCATGTTCCAAAAGGCATAATCTACCAAACTATTCTAAGTCATAAGTAGTTGAAGGAGAAGGTTTTTCTTATACCTGGAAAACACAGATTCAAACCAGCAATCCTTTTAGGTAGAAACCAAAAAATTACAACCATGTTTAACAGTTTACTCCATCTTATGTAACCAATCCTTTTGGCTAATGGTTTTATGAAGTCATCAGGCTTCTCATTAGAATTCTTAAATTTTTTTTACTCAATTCAGTATTATGTTCTGAAAATCAGAAACTTTTATTTATCCAAAAGTCCTTTTTATAAATCTTCTTGAAGAAGTGGCACTTTTGCAAAGGCATCAGAGTGAAACCATAACTGTCTATATTAACAAAAGACTTAAAGAAGGCAGGTTTAAATCTGATTACATTATAATTAACAAAGCAACCCAATTACTGCTGTGACATACAACACCTTCAGATAACTAAAATTATGACCAATAATATTCTACCAGGACATAACAGATTCCTAGGAACACCATATAATCTTTAGAATATCTGTACCATTTACCATATAATATAATTTAAAATTTATCATTCACTTGACAACACTTCCCTTATAATTTAACATACCAATGAATCTAATTAGTTTAATATCTCACTTTGAGGTGCTTCAGGGGCCCGTTGAAGCACTCCAGAGTCAGCTAAAGGTCAAAGGAACTTTATTGTAATTTGATTTGGAAAGCCCTGTCAAAGGGATAGGACAAAGGGATACCAAAAAAAAAAAAAAATTAAATACAAGACCGTAAATCACTATGAAGCTAGCCAAAGTAACAATACAAGATTTCAAAGGCAAAAATAAATTATTTAAAAAGTAAATAAAAATAAAATATGTTATCAAAGGCAATTTAGCATCTTCAGAAAACTTGTCTGCTTTAACAAAGAGAAAAGCCAAATTTATGTTTTGCACCAGCTTACTTTTAAACTTCATTAGTCCTAACTGGTCATGTACAAAACCCTTTTTGGGGTCCGTTTTCCACAAACCTTTGATCATTTCGCTTACTTTAGCACAGTTTTAACTTGTTGTAGAGTATCTGGAGAGATCCTCAGAGCTTCCCAGGTAGTGCTGCTGGTAAAGGGCTCATCTGCTAATGCAGGACACATCAGAGATGCAGGTTGGACCCTGGATTGGGAAGTTCCCCTGGAGGAGGACACGGCAACCCGCTCCAGGATTCTTGCCTGGAGAATCCCATGGACGGAGGAGCCTTGCTGGCCCCAGCCCATGGGGTTGCACAGAGTCAGACACGACTGAAGCGGCTTAGTACGCATGCGTGTACCCAGAGTTCTTAAAACATGTATTTCTAACAGTTCACTCAAACTCTGTTCTCATTTGTATTTTCTTTCCCTAAAGCTTCTTTATCTAAAAAAGCCTTATTTCATTTATATTTACTGTACCTAAAAGTTTCTTTACTTTTAAAAAGTTCTTTCCAAGTGGGGCCACTACCCACTTGTTGGTGCATCATTTAACTTGCTGATGTGTTACAAAGAGTGTGTACTGAGGCTCAAGGTCTAATGGAAGTCGACTAATCCACCATCTTGGCTCACATAGCCATCATTTTGACGTGGAACTATTGTAATTGCTTCCATAGTCTTCTGTGAATCTCCTTGATAAAAGAAGCCCTTTTGTAACAGCATCAGAGTACAAAAATGTCTATAAATAACAAAAGACTTAAAAGTCATGGTTAAACATCTGATTAATTGATAAAGACATTTGAACAATACTTATTCCTTAACCAGAGTAACCAGAGATTTGAAAACCAATACAAATCACTTAAAGGCAAAGAAACTCATATAATCTGCTTTCAAAAATGGCATTCCAAGAAAACTTTTATCTGAACATAAAGAAAAAGCCAAATCCAAGACTTAGTTTACTCCCAACAAGATTCATTTACCCAACTAAATTCAATCCAGTCTTAGGAAAATCTTGATCAAGGATAACTCTTTTCAGTATTTATTTATTTTTATTCCTCACACTTTCTTTTACTGAAAACACATTACTTAGGGTTCCTTAAGTCCCCCCACCACCACGTTGAGGTACTTTTCTTGCTGACAAATTAGTAACAGATATAATACCTTATTTATGTTAAACTTAGGCACAATGAAAGTATTATACTTAGTATTATAGTTAATATGTTGATAACTCAAGACATGTCGGTATTATAATTAGATCAACAAACTTTAACATTAATAGCAGGTACTAATTTAATATTAACTATTTCATAGTTCACATGAACCTGAAACTCATCTAACTTAATTTCTCTTGTGTTTAGAATTGTTTGGTTTGTAAATGCTTATTACTGTTATTTTGGAGAAGGGAATGGCAACCCATTCCAATGTTCTTGTCTGGAGAGTTCCATGGTTGGAGAAGCCTGGAGTCCTACAGTCCATGGATTGCAAAGAACTGGACATGACTGAATGACTGTCATTACTGTTATTTAAGCTAATCAAATAGGGCTCTTTTAACAAATAAACTGCAACAATGTTATCCAAAAACAAACATATATATAAACACACAATCAGTGAGGCCTCAGTTCTTATTTCAAGATTTCAGTCCTGAATCAGGTACAGCAATGTAAAACCCATCAGTTTACAAAAGAGTTTGGATTAAGAGAGAACAGTCAGGCTCACTTGGCTAGATGGCTAAACATTAATATTTGCAGAAAAAAACAATTTCTAATTATCTTGGACAAGCCAACTTCTAAATTACTTTCAGTTCAGTTCAATCACTCAGTCATGTCCAACTGTTTGTGACCCCATGGACTGAAGCACGCCAGGCTTCTCTGTCCATCACCAACTCCCCGAGCTGGCTCAAACTCATGTCCATTGAGTTGGTGATGCCATCAAACTGTCTCATCCTCTCTCCTCCCCTTCTCCTCTTGCCTTCAGTCTTTCCCAGCATCAGGGTCTTTTCTAATGAGTCAGCTCTTCGCATCAGGTGGCCAAAGTATTGGAGCTTCAGCATCAGTCCTTCCAATGAATATTCAGGATTGATTTCCTTTACGATTGATTGGTTTGATTTCCTTGATGTCCAAGGGTCTCTCAAGAGTCTTCTCCAACACCAGTTACTTTACCTCTCTAAATTACTTGACCCTCTCTAAAATTTGCTTTAAGAAGACAGCACAGACAGATAAGGGTTCCTGAGAAGACCAGAGAAAAAAACATTTCAACTCAAAAATACAGGCAAGTTCTTCATCAGTTCAGTTCAGTTCAGTTCAGTTGCTCAGTCGTGTCCGACTCCTTGTGACCCCATAAATCACAGCACGCCAGGCCTCCCTGCCCATCACTAACTCCTGGAGTTCACTCAAACTCACGTCCATCGAGTCGGTGATGCCATCCAGCCATCTCATCCTCAGTCGTCCCCTTCTCCTCCTGCCCCCAATCCCTCCTAGCATCAGGGTCTTTTCCAATGAGTCAACTCTTCGCATGAGGTGGCCAAAGTATTGGAGTTTCAGCTTCAACATCAGTCCTTCCAATGAACACCCAGGACTGATCTCCTTTAGGATGGACTGGTTGGATCTCCTTGCAGTCCAAGGGACTCTCAAGAGTCTTCTCCAATACCACAGCTCAAAAGCATCAATTCTTCAGCACTCAGCTTTCTTCACAGTCCAACTCTCCACTGGAAAAACCATAGCCTTAACAGATGGACCTTTGTTGGCAAAGTAATATCTCTGCTTTTCAATATGCTGTCTAGGTTAGTCATAACTTTCCTTCCAAGGAGTAAACGTCTTTTAATTTCATGGCTGCAGTCACCATCTGCAGTGATTTTGGAGCCCAAAACAATAGTCTGTCACTGTTTCAACTGTTTCCCCATCTATTTCCCATGAAGTGATGGGACCAGATGCCATGATCTTCATTTTTTGAATGTTGAGCTTTAAGTCAACCTTTTCACGCTCCTCTTTCACTTTCATCAAGAGGATTTTTGGTTCCTCTTCGCTTTCTGCCATAAGGGTGGTGTCATCTGCATATTTGAGGTGATTGATATTTCTCCTGGCAATCTTGATTCCAGCTTGTGCTTCTTCCAGCCCAGCGTTTCTCATGATGTACTCTGCATATAAGTTAAATAAGCAGGGTGACAATATACAGCCTTGATGTACTCCTTTTCCTATTTGGAACCAGTCTGTTCTTCATAGGATGACTTTATTTCTCCTTTGTTTAATATTTACAAGCCTCTTAAGATAAACAGGGAAGCTTTTAGAAGTGAAAAGAATTTTTGGAGCCACACTTCTGGTCCTGTAAAGACTACATGTGTAAAACAGAGACAGTTTTGTTTCTTCCCTCCTTTCCCCCCAAAATTGGGTGGTCACCTCATGGAAACTGAAGGGCTGATACATCCATCCACTCATGGAAAGTTTCACCCCTTTTCCTCTGGCCTAGGGGAGAGGGCCTCCCAAAAATCAATCTATACTGCGGGAAAGAGGTGAAGGTAACAGGAAAGACAGGCTGAGTAATCCACCTTGTAGTCCTGCCAGGAAGGAGGCAGCCAGGGGGAACCTTATAGCAAGTACCTCTCATTTTAACTTGAGCAGTTAGTACCAGATATCTGCACATTACCAAGTAACCAGAATGAACCAAAACCTAGCCAGCCAGATAGTCACATTAACGTGATTTCCCAGTCCCATTAAGCCTGTGATCTTTGTCCAAAAGATCAGAGTTTTCCTTCCAGGGAGAACACCCCAAATTGGAGCCAAAGCCCCCCAGTTGGGAGCCAAAGCTCCCCAGATTGGACAAGGGCAAAAAGGCCCTGGTAGGACCCCGATGTCAAGCTGTTCTGGGGAAAAGGTTACTCGAGAGTTTAATTTACAAAGAAAAGTATCTATTAGAGACTCAATCATTGTGTTCCCCACTGTCAAAGTTACCCAGGGCTCCTGTAGGGGAAATTAGAATTGGGCGCCTTAAGTCCAAGGGAACCCTTGGTCCTGTTCATTATCAGAGAGGTCCTCTCCTCAGTAAAGTACTTCTGATGAAGGAGGAAACAGACAGAGCTGGACTCCATCTTAGGCCAGGCTGCGAACATTAGGCTACACACATGGTCACCCTGCCAATGGACTCTGAACTTTGTGCCTGGGGTCTATAGAAATGGCATACCAATGTAAAACCAGACCCCCAGGATAAAAGAGCCTCAGGACTTGTACTTGGACTCTCTGTCGCCTAAAAGAATATGCTAATTATCTCTGTAACAGAACAAAGTTGTAAATTCCATTACGTTTATCAGGATAAATGTTCACTGTTTAACTATCTAGGCTTATGACACATGAATCATGGGTTAACTTTGATCGTATCTCTCTTATCTTGTCCAGACTAGTTTCAAGGAATTTGAGGAGGTGGGTTTGAGCAAGTACACTTAGGGTATATAAGGTTTTCACAAAAACTGGTTGGGGTCCTTGGCTAAGAGGAGACTCTGCCTTGGGCCCGCCATTGTAATAAACTGCACTCCACTATCTGCATTGTTCTTCGGAGTGAGTTTGTTTCCTGGAACACGCGGCTACAACACTGACTGCCAGATTGTTTAACTATGAGCCATTCAGGGGTCATTGATCATTTGATCTTATATCTAAAATGTGCCCCCAAGATCTTTCCTTTGGGATAGATGAAATATTTCCCATTTTTATAAGTTTTATACACCAAAACCCAAAAGACGTAGGCAAATTCCAACAACGATGGCACAAACAGATTCCAGCATCATGCACAGATGAACTGGTTCCCAGCTCAGGTCAATAAATTTACCTTACAAAAATGAATTAGTTCCAACTAGGGTAGGCTTGCCCTCATAAGAACCAGTTCCTAGTGAACCAGTACCAACTCAGGCAAAAGTGCCACCAGTGCAACAGGATACCCCAACCAGATTCCCTTGTCCCATAAAGGAAAAGCCCAAATTGAGGGGCAGATATGTGTCTGGCATGCACACCAGAGCAACTTACCCTACAAAATCGAACCCATTGACTTGCAACATAAAAAGACACAGCACAGATGAACCAGTTTCCAAATCAGGTAAATAAACTTTACCCTAGAAAGGAACTAATTCCAACTATGTTAGGCTTGCCCCACAAGAACTAGTTCCCCAATGAACTGGTCCCACCTCAAAATTTCCCTCTCCACAAATTGAGGGGGAAATATGTTGACTCACAAGACAAAAGGGCACACAAACCCACGAACAAATGAACTGGCTGGACTGGCTATTGAATTGGGTAGACTTACCCTATGAATGAAATTGAGTCCATTGACTTGTAGAAGTTTGTCACTTCCTTAGGGGCAATTGGTGCCATTTCAGGTGTCTGGAAGGGAAGATCCTCAGGACAAATGGTCCCAGCAGTTGCTAGGGCCTTGCTCCAATATTCCCTAACCAAGGTCAGCTAACCATGAGCAGCAAGACTCCTGGCTGGCTTGCCAAATTTGTTACAGAGTCTAAGCTTGCTCTGCTCAGCACACGACAGGCCAATGAATCCAAGAGAAGAGATGTTGAGGCAAGGAATGCGACTTTTTTCAGAAAACCGGCTCACAGAGGAGATGGCAGACTAATGTCTTGGAGTAACCATCTTCCCAAGGTCTGGATGCCAGGTTCTTTTATAGAGTCAGAGAAAGAGAAGCAATGAGGAACTTAAGTCAAAAGACAGAGTAGAGAAGGAGAGGCAGTGGGGAAGTGAAGTGAAAGGGTCTTCAGTCTTCCAAAACATCTCCAAGAACAGCCAGCCTTTGGAAGGGGTGTATAATCTCTTCTTTTTGTTCTACCTATTCATAGGTGGGCTGGCTCAGATAATCTCTCTATGAGCTGAACAAGGCACTTTAGTTTTCAGTCAGGCAGCTGGGCAAGGTCCTCTGAGGCAGGCTATTATATATGACTGTAATAACAAAAGCAATGAAAAGCATGTCAAAAAAATGATTTCCAACATGAAGTCAGAATTGGCTTCTTCTCTGCAACAAATTAACCTGTATAAGTTTGGTTCCTCAAATGCAGAATGTGCACAATGATAGAACTGACTTCAGAGAGTAGGTATTAATGAGGTAACACACATAGAGATGTGTGTTAGGGAGATGTAAGAGATACAATTTCCATCCTTGGGTCAGGAAGATCCCCTGGAGGAGGGCATGGCAACCCACTCCAGTATGAGAAAGCACAGGGACAGAGGACCCTGGAGGGCGGCAGTCCAGAGGGTCACACAGAGTCAGACATGACAGAATGACCAAGCATGTGACTTAGCATGCACACACACATAGAGAACTGTGATGCTCAGTAGCAAAAATAACTGTCGTGACCGTAGCTTTTTGGAAGAGTAAGTTTCTCTGGGGCTGATCTGGGCCAGCCAAAAGTGGAGCCTCTTAGGTGCTCACTGCCTGGGTCACCTTGGGCCTGACTCTCCCACTTGAGGGAGCCACAGGCATTTGGTGCCGTGGACATCCTGGTCAAGTTCTCTCCTGGCCTGAATAAACACCTAAGTGGGACTGGTCTTGCACTAAGAGGATCCAAGAAGATCATGGCATCTGGTCCCATCACTTCATGGCAAATAGATGGGGAAAGAGTGGAAATAGTGACAGACTTTGTTTTTTGGGGGCTCCAAAATCACTGCAGATGGTGATTGTAGCCATGAAATTAAAAGACGCTTACTCCTTGGAAGAAAAGCTATGACCAACCTAGACAGCATGTTAAAAAGCAGAGACATTACTTTGCCGATAAAGGTCTGTCTAGTCAGTTATGGTTTTTCCAATAGTCACATATGGATGTGAGAGTTGGATACAAAGAAAGCTGAGCGCCAAAGAACTGATGCTTTTGAACTGTGATGTTGTAGAAGAGTCCTTAGGACTGCAAGGAGATGCAACCAGTCCATCCTAAAGGAAATCAGTCCTGAATATTCATTGGAAGGACTGATGCTGCAGCTAAAACTCCAATACTTTGGCCACCTGATGCAAAGAACTGACTCATTGGAAAAGACCTGAATGTTGGGAAAGATTGAAGGCAAGGAGGAGAAGGGGACAGCTGAGGTTGGGATGGTTGGATGGCATCACTGACTCGATGGACATAAGTTTGAGTGAACTCTGGGACTTGGTGATGGACAGGGAGGCCTGGCATGCTGCAGTCCATGGGGTCACAGAGTTGGACATGACTGAGTGACTGAACTGAATTAATAGTTACCAAGCATGGGTTATCCATACTGGACGATAGTCAAGTCCTAAAAATGATCAGCATGATCTCTCAGGGTTACTTCAGGCACAACAAAGGGTCATTTTGGGTGGCAGGAAATGAAACTTGCTTCCCGTTGGGAAAGTTTGTGGTGGCTATATTACCCCAAAACTGGATTTGCCTCTTGGTGGGTGTCAAGTCAGAAGACACAACCAAGTCAAAGTTTGGGAGAAGGAAGGATTTATTATTACTTGTAGCAAGCAACACTGGGAATCTTTCCCAAAGTGGAGTCTCTCTGAAAAACAAAACAGGGTAAGTTTTAAGCTAAACTGTGCATAGTCTCTCGGTCGTGTCTGACTGTTTGTGACCCCATGGAGTGTAGCCTGCCAGGGTCCGCCAACCACGTTGATTTTCCAGGCAAGAATACTGCAGCGAGTTGCCATGTCCTCTTCCAGGGGATCTTCCCATTCAGGGATCAAACCCAGATCTCCTGCATTGCAGGTAGATTCTTTACTGTCTGAGCCACCACATGCATGTTCAAGAAGGGGTTTGAGCAGAGGAGAATTCACATTGAATTGGAGCAAAGGTCTACAGAGTCCAAGCTTTCGTTGACTGACGTCAGGAGGGTCAACATCTGATTCCCTTTTCCACCTGGGTGGGAGCCTTAGTTCCTATGGAGGTCAAGGTGTCAGATTATTATGTACATTTCTTAACAAAGAACTAAGACTCCACTATATTGCTGAACGAACTCCGGGAGTTGGTGATGGACAGGGAGGCCTGGCGTGCTGTGATTCATGGGGTTGCAAAGAGTTGGACACGACTGAGCAACTGAACCAACCAACTGATTGTTTCTTGACTGCTTTTCCTTTGTTCCTAGGTTCCCTCATTTCCCCTACAATCATTAATTACTGAGACCCATTCAAGGGCAAACATTGTGGCCAGGCTGATATTGTAAAATGGCTTAGGCCAAAGTGGCTTCTCTTCTATCAAGTAAGCCATTCCTGGTTCTCTTTCTCCAGGGACCCTTTGCCCAATCTTCTTACAGCTACACTACCAACTCCTGAAACTAGGGACCATGAATGAATTTGAAGCTCACTGTGGTATATAAATATGACAGTGGTTGGGATGAGTGGATGACAGTTTGGATTAGCATGGAGAATGCTGAAATAACTCCTGCTTTAGTCACCTAGAACTTGCCTAACTTTTTGAGTTTATTCTGTTTCATCTCTCAACTTTTCACAGAACTTGTCTACCACTTCATCTAAAAGCTAATCCCAATTCAAGGCCCTGTCTTCTTGATTGCTTTCCTAAGTAGAAGATTTTATTATTTTAACCAAATAAGGTAGGGATTTCCTGGAGAAAGAGAAACAGACATGGCTTTCTTGACATAAGAGAAACCATTTTTGGCCCAAGTCATTTTGTGACCTAAGCCTGGCCACAAAGTTTGCCCTTAAATAGATCTCAATAATTACTGATCTTAAAGGAACAAGAGAATGCATAAGCAAATGATTATTATCAGGCAAATATTAGCCTGAAGTGCTCAATTTCCAGATCAACTGGAACCTAAGGGATGATGATGTTGACCTTTCCTGACCCTCGTGACTTCAATCAACTAAAGCTTGGACTCTGTTGACCTCCCAAGCCCCTTCATGAGTATCACGTATTAGCTTAAAATTTCCGAAATTTTGCTGTTCAGAAAGACTACTTTGGGAAAGATCCCAGGTGTTTCTTACTTGCTGTAAGTAATAAATCCTTCCTACTCCTACTCTTTGGCTTGACTGTGTCTTTTGGCTTGACACCCACCAAAAGGAGAACCTGGGTTTCAGGTAACATTATCTGATGCTCCATGCAGCACAAGATCCAGAAATTCATTGCAAGTACAGAGGCTTTGGGAGCTTTTTCCCTACTAAGCAGACTTAATAGGAGATTGATGTATAAACCTGTATTACCAATTTTTCTTGGAAAAAGAAAATACACCTAACCAGGGACATTCTGCCTATTACATAAGGTGTTAGGAGTTGTTCCACTCTTAGCAACAGAGCTCTGGAATGGCAGTGACTTAAAAAAGATGGAAGTTTATTTTTCTCTCATGTAAATTAAGTTTGGATATGGGCAGTTTAAGGCTGATCTGCTGTCTCTGCAGAACCCTTTAATGCTTCTGACTCCTAGAAGTCAAACTTATTGTGTGGTTGCCATTCACAGATCACTTCTAGGTCACTACTTGGACACTGCATGTCCAAACATTGAATCCACAGTTCTTTGCAGGAAGGAAAGGAAGGGGAAGGCCAATGGGGACTCCCAACTGACTCAACACTCTTTTTTAAGGGGCTTTCCCCAAAGGTTCAGTGTTTTAGAAGCCAGAGCTTAGTCATACAGTTACCCAATCTCTGTAAGACAAGTTGGGAAATTCAGTTTCTGGCTGGACATTTAACCACTCCCCTCCCCCCAAATCACAATTATATTATAAGTAAAAAGGGGAGAGAATGAATAGTGGGCAGACAGTTGGCAATCTTTTCCATTATTGAGGAAACAGAACTGAACTACACCATGAGTATTCATATATGCTGCTGCTGTTAAGTCGTGTCCGACTCTCTGCGGCCCAAGGACAGAAGCCCACCAGGCTCCCCCGTCCCTGGGATTCTCCAGGTAAGAACACTGGAGTGGGTTGCCATTTCCTTCCCAATGCATGAAAGTGAAAAGTGAAAGTGAAGTCACTCAGTCGTGTCCGACTCTTCACGACCCCATGGACTGCAGCCCACCAGGCTCCTCCGTCCATGGGATTTTCCAGGCAAGAGTACTGGAGTGGGGTGCCATTGCCTTCTTCTGTATTCATATATCTATATCTATCTATCTCTCTCTCTCTATCCATTATTGAGGAAACAGAACTGAACTACACCATGAGTATTCATATATGCTGCTGCTGTTAAGTCGTGTCCGACTCTCTGCGGCCCAAGGACAGAAGCCCACCAGGCTCCCCCGTCCCTGGGATTCTCCAGGTAAGAACACTGGAGTGGGTTGCCATTTCCTTCTCCAATGCATGAAAGTGAAAAGTGAAAGTGAAGTCACTCAGTCGTGTCCGACTCTTCACGACCCCATGGACTGCAGCCCACCAGGCTCCTCCGTCCATGGGATTTTCCAGGCAAGAGTACTGGAGTGGGGTGCCATTGCCTTCTTCTGTATTCATATATCTATATCTATCTATCTCTCTCTCTCTATATATATATATATATATACACACACATACAATCAGAGATTGGCCAGTTAGGTAATTTGAGTAATATCTCTTCTGGGCTATGGAAAATATGGATGAACATCCCAGCCCCAGCCAGGGTTATTCATTCCATTCCTGGAATAGTGTCCATTTCCATTTTGTGGGATTGAATAAAGACGGATAGAGTCTTAGTAACATTCTTCTCCTCATACCATTCATATAGACCACGCTGTGGTAGTGTGGCAGGAAGGAGAGTAGGGTGTGAGGGGATGGTCTCGTCCCAGGGGCTTCCCTGAACCCTGGCAAGTCCCTGAGACAGCTGCCAGGTGTGGGTCTTGGCTTCTGACAGGAAAGAACTCAAGAGCGAGCCATAGTAAAGCAAAAGGAGGTTTATTCACTCCATATGGGAGGTACACACTCCATAGACAGAGTCTGGGCCATCTCAGAAGGCAAGAGGTGCCAGGATACGAAGTCGTTGGTTTTTATAAGGTTGGGTTAACTTCATAGGCTAATGAGTAGGATGAACATTCCAGCCATTTTGGGGAAGGGTAGAGATTTCCAAGAATTTGGCCACTGCCCACTTTCTGTTGTTTTTTTCTTGGCCTTGTAACTGTTATAATTCCTATGGGTGGGTCATTTATCATAGGCTGATGTATTACAATGAGCATATATTAAGGTTCTAAGTCTCAGTTCAGTTCAGTTGCTCAGTCGTGTCCAACTCTTTGTGACCCCATGAATCGCAGCGCNGTTGCCCCGCAGGCATGGCTTGGTTTCATTGAGTTAGACAAGGGTGTGGTCCTAGTATGATTAGATTGACTAGTTTTCTGTGAGTATGGTTTCAGTGTGTCTGCCCTCTGATTCCCTCTTGCAACACCTACCATCTTACTTGGGTTTCTCTTACCTTGGGTGAGGGGTATCTCTTCACGCATGGCTGCTCCAGCACGGGAAAACTATTAAGTAAATATTAAGTTTAAAAGTGTTAATGGCAAGAGTAAACATTGACATTTTAGGAATCAGTGAACTAAAATGGACTGGAATGTGCAAATTTAATTCAGATGACCATTATATCTACTACTATACTTTCTAAGGCAAGAATCCCCTAGAAAAAGTGGAGTAGCCCTCACAGTCAACAAAAGACTCCAAACTGCAGTACTTGGATACAATCTCAAAAATGACAGAATGATCTCTGTTCATTTCCAAGACAAACCAATCAATATCACTGTAATCCAAGTCTATGACCCAAACACTAATGCTGAAGAAGCTGAAGCTGAATGGTTCTATGAAGACCTACAAGACCTTTTAGAACTAACACAAAAAAGGATGTCCTTTTTATCATAGGGGACTGGAATGCAAAAGTAGGAAGTCAAGAAACACCTGGAGGAACAGACAAGTTTGGCCTTGGAGTACACAATGAAGCAGGGCAAAGGCTAACAGAGTTTTGCCAAGAGAATGCATGGGTCATAGCGAACACCCTCTTCCAGCAACACAAGAGACTACTCTACACATGGACATCAACAGATGATCAATACCAAAATCAGATTGATTCTATTCTTTGCTGTCAAAGATGCAGAAGCTCTATGCAGTCAGCAAAGACAAGAGTGGGAGCTGACTGTAGCTTAGATCATAAACTCCTTATTGCCAAACTCAGACTTATACTGAAGAAAATAGGGAAAACCATTAGGTCATTCAGGTATGACCTAAATCAAATCCCTTATGATTACAGAGTGGAAGTGAGAAATAGATTCAAGGGATTAGATCTGATAGACAGAGTGCCTGAAGCACTATGGATGGAGGTTTGTGACACCGTACAGGAGGCAGTGATCAAGACCATCCCCAAGAAAAAGAAATGCAAGAAGGAAAAATGGTTGTTGAGGAGGTCTTACAAATAACTGAAAAAAGAGGAGAAATGAAAGGCAAATGAGGAAAGGAAAGCCTTCCTAAGTGATCAGTGCAAAGCAATAGAGGAAGATAATAGAATGGGAAAGATTAGAGATCTCTTCAAGAAAATTAGAGATACCAGGGAATATTTCATGCAGAAATGGGCACAATAAAGTACAGAAATGGTATGGACCTAACAGAGGCAGAAGATATTCAGAAGAGGTGGCAAGAATATACAGAAGAACTATTAAAAAAAAATTCTTAATGATCCAGATAACTGAGATGGTGTGATCACTTACCTAGAACCAGACATCCTGGAGTGCTAAGTCAAGTGAGCTTTAGGAAGCATGACTATGAACAAAATTAGTAGAGGTGATGGAATTCCAGCTGAGTTATTTCAAATCCTAAAAGATGATGCTGTGAAAGTGCTACACTCAATATACCAGCTAATTTGGAAAACTCAGCAGTGGCCACAGGACTGGAAAAGGTCAGTTTTCATTTCAATCCCAAAGAAAGACAATACCAAAGAAGGTTCAAACTACTGCACAATTGCACTCATTTCACCCGCTGGCAAAGTAATGTTCAAAATTCTCCAAGCCAGGCCTCAGCAATATATAAACTGAGAATTTCCAGATGTTCAAATTCGATTTAGAAAAGGCAGAGCAACCACAGATCAAATTGCCAACTTCTGTTGGATCATATCATACGGAGAAATATCTATATAATATGGAGAAATATCATATCATTTGGAGAAATGTCAATAACCTCAGATATGTAGATGACACCACCCTATGGCAGAAAGCAAAGAACTAAAGAGCCTCTTGGTGAATGTGAAAGAGGAGAGTGAAAAAGTTGGCTTAAAGCTCAACATTCAGAAAACTAAGATCATGGCATCTGGTCCCATCACTTCATGGCAAATAGATGGGGAAACAGTGACAGATTTTATTTTGGGGGGCTCAAAACTCACTGCTGATGGTGACTGCAGCCATGAAATTAAAAGACACTTACTCCTTGAATAAAAGTTATGACCAATCTAGACAGCATATTAAAAAGCAGAGACATTACTTTACCAACAAAGGTCCATCTAATCAAAGCTATGGTTTTTCCAGTAGTCATGTATGGATGTGAGAGTTGAACTATAAAGATGGCTGAGCACCAAAGGGTTGATGCTTTTGAACTGTGGTATTGGAGAAGACTCTTGAGAGTCCCTAGGACTGCAAAGGAGATCCAACCAGTCCATCCTAAAGGAGATCAGTCCTGAATATTCATCGGAAGGACTGATGCTGAAGGTAAAGCTCCAATACTTTGGCCACCTTATGTGAAGAACTGATGCACTAGAAAAGACCCTGATGCTGGGAAAGATTGAGGGCAGGAGAAGAAGGGGATGACAGAGGATGAGATGGTTGGATGGTATCACCAACTCAATGAACATGAGTTTGAGCAAGCTCAGGGAGTTGATGATGGACATGGAAGTCTTACGTGCTGTGATCCATGGGGTCATAAAGAGTTGGACACAACTGAGCAACTTAACTGAACTGAAGTTTAAAAAATAGTCTGTATAATGTGATTTTGAATATATAAAGTACATATTTATATATGCATAGAGAACTATCAAAACAGTGACTATCTCTAGGTGGTATGATTTTCTTGTGTGTGTTTTTCTGTATGTTACAAACTTGCTTCACTGAAAATTTCTTTTCTATTTTTTTCTTTTTTGGTAATGGAAGAAGGAAATCTCAATAATGTTTAAAAAGAAAGTATAACAGTCTATATCATTCCAGTTTACACTTCATTATCTACTCTTTTAATTCTTTAATTTACTTTCTAATTGATCAGTGAGTGTAGTTTTGTCTTTTCTAATCTGGAAACTGAACGTCTTACAAAAAATACCTTTGACATGGAGAGATTTTCTATCATTCTCAATGTTCCTTTCAGACCAGAGCAATTAACCCGAGCAATTAAACAGTGCCTTAACTCTAGGGATGGCAGAAGTCTGCAGTGGTTACTAATCACCAACATCCTTCAGCTGTAGCTCCCATAGTTCCCCAGTGGAATTGCTGAGCGCCTGTAATAGACGCAGCTCTTTTATTGAAACTGTGAAGAGGTGTGCCTCTGCTTCAGAACGGCATTAGCAGGGCCTCCATTTCTCTTCCGTCTTTTTCAGAGTACCTAAATCATAGCATTCAAACAACTTAATTAGGAAAGCTGATAGTGGCATTACTAACAAAGGTCATTCTCACTTTACCAGAACATTCTCAAGCAGTAGGTATTAATAATGTTTTTGGTGTGAACTAACAAATCTGAGGTAGCACATCTGATTCCTGCAGCTAGCTCAAAGCCAAATGAGAAAATTGTTACAGAAAATAACAGATGGTCTCAGATCAAACATATCTCCTCAGAGGAAAAAGGAACAAACATAGAAAATTACTCCAGACATGGTCAGGACATTCAACTGAAGAAACATCAATATATAGACAATTCAATTAAAAATTATGTGTCCAGGGTTTGTTATGATATCTGTCTTTGATTTAGAGGTCTGGGAATGATAGTTAAAATAAAGTAGGAGAATCAGAACCGCCCGAGGAATTCTAAAATTCCATCCCATATTTGTTAGAGCATTTTGTAATTGTGAGGTCAAGTAAAGCATAATTGAATTTCTCTAAATCTACTTCAGGTAAAATGGATGGAGAAGGGCACGGGTGGAGAAGGGCATGACAACCCACTCCACCCATTTTACAGATGAAGCAGATTTAGAGAAATTCAATACCTGCTAGATCACACATCTGGACTGGCAAAACTAGCCTTAAAAAACATTTCAGCTTGACTCTGGAGCCAACACACTCACCCATGCTTTACCTGAATGTAAATTGGTATAGCCACTATAGAGAACAGTATAGAGTTTCCTTAAAAAACTAAAAATAGAGCTCCTATATGATCCAGCAACCCCACTCCTGGGCACATACCCAGGGAGAACCATAGGTCCAAAAGATACAAGCTCCACAGCGTTCCCTGAAGCACTGTTTACAGTAGCCAGGCACGGAAGCACCCTAGATGTCCTCAGCAGAGGGATAGACAAGGGAGAGGTGGCACATACAAGGAGCAAAACAGTGCCATTTGCAGCTACATGGATGATCTAAAGAGTCTCATACTGAGTGAACCTAAGTCAGGCACAGAAAGACAAATTCCATATAATATTGTTTATATGTGGAATCTTAAAAAACTGTACAAATCAACTTATTTACAAAATAGAAATAGAGTTACATATGTGGAAAACAGACTTATGGTTACCAGGGAGCAAGGGCAGGAGGAATCAGTTGGGAGATTGGGATTGATATATATACATTATGATATATAAAATTGATAATTAACAATAACCTCCTGTATAGCACAGGGAACTCCAGTCAATACTCTGTAATGCCCTACATGGGAAAAGAGTCTAAAAAAGAGTATATATGTGTGTGTGTATAATTGATTCACTTTGCTGTACTCCTGAAACTAATACAACATTGTAAATCAATTGTCCTCCAATGCAAATTGGAAAAAAGAGCCTGTAGACTCAAAGAAAAAAAAAAAAAAGCTGAGATTTCACTGAAGATCAGGGCTACAAGACCAGAGTTTAGAGTACTTGATTTATACTGTTTATTGTCATGGGGTGGTGAAGTTATTTATAATAATAAATACAATTTGAAAAATCATCTAGTTTGAAATCATATTGGAAACAGAGTTGTTGCATCCAGGAAACGTTATTGCCTAAATCTTCACAATGTTCGTGATCAAATGGAAAACATTGATTGGCTTGATTAAACCGCTGACACACACAGACTTTACAAAAACGTAAAGAGTGCTATGCTCACTTCTTGTAATTCACTGCATTGTGTGCAAAGGTGTGTGTATCTTAAGAGACACAAAACAACAGAGAAGAGAGGTGGAAAGAGGTCCTCTTTTTGATTTGTAAATGGCCTCACGTGTCCTTTGTTATTCCACTGACAATTTTTAGACTCTTGGACCTTTTGATATTCCTCCATCAAAACTTTCTTTCTCAGTGTCTGTCTCATTTCAAAGGCGCACTAGCTAATCCAGCCACTGAGCTACCCTTAATTCACAGACTATAGCTGGAACTGTAGCTGGTGCCTTAACTCAAAGGAAAGATTCTAACACTGGGATTTCAAGCCAAAGTAGCCTCTGGGCTCTGAAGTGCCTTTCATTAGAGAATCTGCTGGACTGTATTCAAACTCTTCAGAGAAAGACATTGTGTTTCATTCATCTTTCCATTTCCAGCACTCGGAAAAATTCTTGTCCCCTAGTAAAAACTCCATCTGTGCTTGTGGAATGAAAGAAGGAACGAATGGATGAAATCAATTAGAGTGATCTTTTATAGTAGGTCCCAAGTATTGTTGATTAATAAATAGAATGTTTGTCTACTATTAAGCCTATTTGGCTGAATTTTGCTCATACTGTTGTAGATCCCAGGTTTGGGTGCCTCACACACAGTGAGGGCAAGCAAACCAAAACATTGGAATTTGGAGAAAAGAAAGATTTATTGCAAGGCCCAAGCAAGGAGAATGGGCAGCTCTTGTTCAAAAACCTCAAACTCCTTAACAGTCACAGGGAAGTGTCTTTTAAAAAACAATTTTCTTTCTTTCTTTCTTTTTGGCTGTGCTGAGTCTTTGCTGCTGTGAGGGTTTTCTCTAGCTGTGGTGAGCAGGGGCTACTCTTCATTGCGGTGCTTGGGCTCCTCATTGTGATGTCTTCTGTGGGCGTGGCCTCTAGGCACGTGGGCTCAGTAGCTGTCACAGAGGCTCGCACAGGCTCAAGAGCTGGGTCACGTGGGCTCAGTTACTCTGCGGCATGTGGGATCTTCCCAGATCAGGGGTCGAGTCCTTGTCTCCTGCGCTGGCAGGTGGATTCTTTACCACTGACTCACTAGTGAAGCTCTCAGGGAAGTATTCAGACAAAATTTGGGGGAGAAGGGCTGCAGGGTGTGTGACTTTCTTCAGATTGGTGATAAGGTAATGGGGTCACATCTCAATTGTCAGCCATCTGATTCCAACCAATCTGGAGGTCTAAGTACTTGTGCTCAGCCTGAAGTTACAGCCTCTACTGGGTTGAGGGGAAGGCTTAGCTTCAGTAGAAAAAAACCGGTCGAGATGTATTGATGAAAACTTTGCTTAAAACTGTACTGTTGGGACTTCCCTGGTGGTCCACTGGTTAAGAATCCACACTTCCATTGCAGGGAGCACAGGTTTGATCCATGGATCTTAATACCCCTTAATACCCCTCAAGGAGGACATTGCTTTATCCTACACTACTGTTTCCTGACCACTCTGCTGTTTCTGCATTCCCTCTCTTCCCTAATTAGGAGCTGAATCTCCCTTTGGAACTCAGGGAAGGTCAGGAAGGCTGTAGCCTTTTCCCTACAAACAAGAAACAGGGGACATGTAAAGGCTTTTGTATGCTAGAGGGCACCACAGGGTCCTGCTCCATTTCAACCCCCCTTTTTTTGATACTCCTCAGTGTGGAGGGGAACAGGTGTTGGAATCATAAACTCAGTAAAGGAACTTGGTTTTGGGGGGACTTGGTTTCAGTAACTGAAATCTTCATTCATCTTGAGTGCACTGCTGTCAAAGACGGGGCATGTTTCTTCTGTTTAAGGGACTGTGAGGATGAGTGATTTGCCTAATATCTCTTGTCTGCTTCTGTTTCTCTATCTCTACTCTCTTTTCCTCTCTCTCACACACACACCCTCCAGCTCCCTGCATCTCTCCCAGCAGCCTTTGTAATAAATTGAGAGCTCCACCACCGCCTATGCTGTGCAGCTTTAAAAAGAGAAAGCTGTCTGAAAGATGCACAAATATTGTGACTCCCTGGAATGAAAGCTTCTCTCCTGGGAGTCAGAAGAGAAAGCGTGTGGAAATCTCAACCTCTTTGAACATACCATCCTTTAAGTAAAGCTCCTATTTAACAGCGGTCCCTGGGGGTTCTGGGCTTGTCATCTTCCTGGAACTCTTTCTCACTGGACTGATTATTAGTGAGCAGGCTAACATGCTGGATGGAGGAAAGCCAGTCTGAGCTTGGGCTTTGTTCAGGGACTGTATCTTCTGGATGGTCAATCTGTCAGCAGCCACAATTTGATTTCAGATTTTTCGGCAATTGTGCTTTTCATTCCTCCCTGGGCATAGATCTTTTTAAAGGAAAATGGTGTGGTAGAAAAAAGTGGCTTTAAAGTCAGACATATCTAGGTTCAAATCCCTGCTTCCTTACTTACATTGTGATCCTGAGCATATCACTTAATTCCTCTCAGCCAGACTTTCCCATCTGTAAAAGGGGGATATTAACACCAGCTTTGCAGAATTGTTATGTTGGTCAGCAGGCTAAATGGAATGGAGCTGAGAGGTGGTCAGCTGGCTTCCCCAAATGGATTCCCTAAGGAAGAGCAACACAACTCTGAGGACTTTCTTGCTCTGTGTTCTCTGGGGCAATGGTGTTGGTGGGGAAAGAGGGGAAACAGGAAGCCATTGTCTTGCTTCCTGTCTGAGCGCTTGTTTACATTTTCTTCTTGTTTGGGAAATGCTAATAAGGCAATGATCCATTTGAGCCAGAGGGTCTCAACGTCCAGCAAAGGGCAGTGAGTCATGCCTGCTATCTGCCCTTTTGTCTGCTACAGGGGCCTTTGTTGCTCTGTGTTCCTTTCAGGAATGCCTGGTTCTCCCTAAACAGCTCTTAGCAGCCTCATGTGAGCGAGGTCACAGCAGGCTGGTGGCAGCTGGCAAAGAGCAGGGCCAGGAACAGTTACTACTCTGATGCTTTCCTTTTGCCTCCCAGCCCTCCTCCCCAGCCTCTGCTCTGGTTTGGAGAGTATGGACATTTGTCAAGATGGGGCTCTACTGAAGCATTTGCAGAGTGACTGTGACTTGGAAAGAAATGCTTCCAGCAACTCTGGCCCAGCGGTCAATGTTGCTGAAGTGAGGGTTGCTCTCCAAGCAGCTGGCTGAGCTGCTCTGCCTCCCAGTGCCTGGAATTCCCTCCAACCTCCAGTATCCTGTGATGTTCTCTCTCCTATCACCCCCCTAAACAACTTGCCCACTCATCAGAGGTGGGTGGAGAAAGGGAGGAACGAGGGAAAAGTGTCACTAAACAGAAACAAATGACATCTTTGGGTCCTAAGAATGATTCATGCTGAATCATTAATTCACTAGTCAACCAATAATTCCACACTTTGAAAACAAATTGATTTAAAGGCCAACAATTTAGTAGAAGATGTAAAAGATATTTACTGAGCAATTGTTGTGTGCCAGGCACTGTCCTGAGCTCTTTAGAGATGTCATCTATCCTGCAAGGTGTGTGGGCTCTCAAACCAGACCTCAATTTGAATTTTGAATTTGACATAGAGCAGCCAGGTGGCCTTGGGTAATTTATTATTTTACCTCTCTGAGCATCAGTGTCCCTATCAGTTTCTTTGAAACATCAGAGAAATATTTCCCTAATCACCACGTCTAAGGTAATACCCTACTCCTGACCACCATCTTTCAGAGCACTATTATTTTTAGCCATAATAACTGTCTGTCGAGAGTCCCCTTTTTGCTAGGCTTGGCTTCTAGTGCTGAGGTTACAACAGGAAACAACAACCCCATGGAACTTACACTCTAGTAGGGAGAGAGAGTGAAAGCGAAAGTCGCTTAGTTGTGTCTGGCTGTCTGCAACTCCACGGACTACATAGTCCATGGAATTCTCCAGGCCAGAGATACTGCAGTGGGTAGCCTTTCCCTTCTCCAGTGTATCTTCCCAACCCAGGAATCGAACCTAGGTCTCCTGCATTGCAGCAGTATTCTTTACCAGCTGAGCCACAAAGGAAGCCCAAGAATACTGGAGTGGGTAGCCTATCACTCCTCCAGCAGATCCTCCCGACCCAGGAATCCACCCGGGGTCTTCTGCATTGCAGGCAGATTCTTTACCGACTGAGCTATGAGGGAAGTCCAGTAGGGAGAGAGTGACAGACAAATAAGCAAACAGACAATAAATATATAAATAATATTCTAAATTCCCTTTTTACTATCTATCACTCTCAATAAAATTATTAGCTCCTTGAGGGCAAATTATCACCTGTTTTGACTTCTGCTGAATTCTCAGTGCCAAGCATAGTGTTTAGCACAACACATGTTTAAAAACGCAGTAAATAAATAAAGTTTAAAATTTTTGAAGAGAATAAAGTAGATAACCCATACTTGAAGCTCTCAGCATAGTGCTTCAGTTCAGTTCGGTCACTCAGTTGTGCTTGACTCTGAGACCCCATGAATCACAGCACACCAGGCCTCCCTGTCCATCACCAACTCCCGGAGTTCACTCAGACTCACGTCCATTGAGTCCGTGATGCCATCCAGCCATCTCATCCTTGGTCGTCCCCTTCTCCTCCTGCCCCCAATCCCTCCCAGCCTCAGGGTCTTTCCCAGTGAGTCAACTCTTCGCATAAGATGGCCAAAGTACTGGAGCTTCAGCTTTGGCATCATTCCTTCCAAAGAACACCCAAGACTGATCTCCTTTGCTTGGAATATGGTAAATATGCAATAAGTTCGTGGTGTTTCAATCAGATTCCAAAGCTGTGTGCTTAACCACTTCACCATATTGTGTTTATTGTAATGATAACTATAACAATAATAATGTGTTGTTTTTATTATAGAATTACATATACCAATGTATAATTTACTTACCAAGTCCTATTGTATGCCATGGACTGTCTAGGCATATTAAAATAATACCTTATTTAATTATAACTCCACAATAATCCTTAAGTACTATTAATCCCTAAGTAAGGTAGACATTCTTAACTTTAAGTACCAAATTCCTATAATAAAAAGCAGAGTGTAGTAAGTGCCAAAGACAGGCACAGACAAAATCCTGTGTGATTTCAGAGGAGGAAGAGATTCGTGTGGGCAGGGTGGCTCGAAGAGTTTTGATAGGGGAGAATCTCAGAGGATGGAGGTGTCTGAGCACGGAGATAGCAGGGTGTGTGGGATGGGGGACCCTGAGGCAGAGAGGAAAGCCTGAGAAAGGGCACAAAAGAGCGTATGCAATGGTGTGCTGTTCTCACAGAGGCAAAGGGGGGACACGAAGGGAGAGGTAGGTAGGGCTGGAAGTGGAGGGGAAGGCGGCTCTCAAATGCCAAAGGGAAGAAATTTAAACTTCGTTTCATAGCAATAGGGAGCCATTAGAATTTTTAAGCAGAAGGAGATAAAGAACCAGAATTGTGAACTTGGAGATTAACTCAGTTCGAGACTAGATGGAAAGGAAATGAGGCTGCAGTCGCTAGGCAGAGTCCCCGTTTGGGGAGATGGTGGTGACCACAAAATGAAGAAAACACATGCAAAGAGCAGAATCACCTGGCTCAGGTGAGGGACAAGGGAAAGGAGGTGTCAGAGCTGGCTTTGAGCTTGGAAGGTTCAGAGGTTGGTGCTCTTCCTATCTGCCTGGCATGCTACTACGCTTGGACCCAGAGACTTTGTTCTCTAACCTGGGCAATTTTTCATAAACCTTTCTCCTGAGGGATTTAGGACTCTCTCTTACTTGAGATTGTCTCTGTTTTCCATGACTTCGTAGAATGATCATAATAGCACCGTGTCCTGGGGCAGCGTTGGTACAAGGCTGGCGTTCACTCTAACCCTAACCAAACAGAGCTAAATTGAACTGAATTATTGGTTATGGCCACTGCTCTGGGTTTCCACCAGAGCTGAATCCAGCTTCTGCCTCCAGGCACCTAGCCACTGCTGCTACTGCTAAGTCACTTCAGTCGTGTCCGACTCTGTGCAACCCCATAGATGGCAGCCCACCAGGCTCCCCCATCCCTGGGATTCTCCAGGCAAGAACACTGGAGTGGGTTGCCATTTCCTTCTCCAATGCATGAAAGTGAAAGGTGAAAGGGAAGTTGCTCAGTTGTGTTTGACCCTTAGCATGGACTGCAGCCTACCAGGCTCCTCCATCCATGGGATTTTCCAGGCAAGAATACTGGAGTGGGGTGCCAAACCAAGTGGACCTTCTGCCCACTATGAGAGGCCATGTCCTCCTGGGATTGAGGTGACCGAATGGCTGGAAATGGGATGGCTCAGTTGTTGCTGCAGCTGGTCTGTGTGCACAGCTGCTCGCAGATGCTAGGCGGGGCCGTGATGTCCAAAAATGACATTAGTGGTGTTTGGAACCTATAGAAATAAAATTATGTTGGTACTACCTTCACACGCACATGGATAGATTTACGCTAACTTTGGCAGACATTTGGGGGGGATGACATGCCGTAAATTTACTTTTGAGTGTGTGTGTTGCAGGGATGGGGAGGTGGTTTCTAGTTGGTACCTGAAAGAGATGGAAGGCATCCTGCATAGCAACAGGAGCTGACACAGAAAACAGTGCTTTAATCCCAAGGCTAGGTATAAATTTTTATTCAAGATTCTTCTCACAAGAGCAATTCTGTTTAGCGTGTTTTAGGCAGGTTGCGGCAAGAAGTTATTTAATTGTCATTGGCTAATAACACTAGGACTAAAGGTTTCAGGGAATCCAGAGAAATTCATATGTCCTCTTCTGGTAATTTTCCAAACACTAAAAGCAGAGTCTTCATAACCCAGGGCCAAGAATATATCACAGGATAACTGGTGTACTGGCCTGAAATTGTGCCCTTATTCTTGTATATCGTCCATCTGCTCTTGACTCTTCAGGCCCAGGGACCTAACCCGTAACCTCAGGGTGCACACTATACCTCTCCATTCTGTCTGCACCTCTATAAACGACTCCTTTTTGAATTACCTAACTTGGGTGTGTCTCCTCTTTCTTGCTGGGGTGCTTCAGATCCACCTTGTTTTTCACAGACTCCATGACTTCATTTCCCCTCCAGGCCTTGGAGGTCAAAAAATGCGTTCTCTGTCTCTTACCAGCTACCTCCAAATCTTGTGCAGGATTTCCACTCTTGTGGGGCCCCTTTCTGTAAACTATTCTCCCTTATCATGGAAATCTCCCAATGAACTCTTTGTATAACTTAGAAGTAGATGATACATTAATTCAGATCTGTCCCCTCTTTTTCTTTTCTGCAAAACAAAATCACTGACTCTATTAGCTGGTTTTGTGTAGCTGAAACCCTATTCCGGTCATTACTTAATTCTTAGTGGTGGATCAGTCTTGTGTTCGGTGCATGTTGTTTCCAGTCGTTTAAAACAACATCATCAGAAAGGCTCTGCTGAGATGGCCTTTCCATGTAGTGTATTAACATCTGTGCTGGGAATTCTCTGTTCGCCCCTCCCAATTCACCTTTTGTTCTTCTCCAGGCTACTGGGTTTTCCCACCTGCTGGATTACAGTTAGGTTTGGCTAAAAAAAGTTACTAGCATGAGATCAATATTTAGGAGGAGAGAGAAGTCAGCGTATTCGTTCTCCTCACTCCCTTGCCAGGTTGCTAGGTGGCCCTCCTCCTGCGGTTACGGCTCTTGCTGGCTCTAGAAAGAGCTCCCTCGCTTTGCCCCCGCAGTCCCAAGACGGGATCAGTATCCCACTCTTCTGGTGCGTGGGTGCTTCACTGTTTCTGTTTGCTCTCTTATCCCTGCCGATGCCTCTGTAAACAGTTCCCCCACTGAACTCTCATCATCCACTTCGGGTGTGCCATCTTCTGAGAACTTTACTGACATAAAACATACCTTTTCTTGTCATTCAGAGACTGGAAGGCTGAAGTCCACCCTATCATCCTAGATTGGGTCTAATTCGGAAGTCACACTTGGGATCCTAATACTTCAAACCCCGTCTATTCCTTCAAGCTCATTATAGCTCATACAAAGTTTTCATGAATGTGATTTACCAAAATACAATCTGGACTCCAGGAATCAGGTGAATTCAGAATCCTGAACTCTCAGGTGGACACCTCCGTGAACACAGGGCCCTGAAGGAGCCATCTTTGGAGACATGACAAGCAAAAGCCTTTCTGCAGGTCTTGACTTTGACTTCTCTCGGGTTTCCTCCTCTGAGCTAGTCCACATACAGACTCTGAGGACCATTGCTGTCTTTCTAGCCTAGGAACTCAACTAAAGGCTGACTAGGTCATTTCTTTAGTATGTGTTCACCCAGGCTCAAATCAGGTTTGGAGAAAGACTCGGTGGCTCTTCAAACCGAGACGCTTTAACATGCTTGTTCCACATCCGCTCAGTGGACTGTTAGGACTGACTAAAGAGTTTTAAAAAGTCTCTCGACATGATTGAGATAAATTTATTTATTTCCCACTTAGGTTAGTAAAAAGACATGTGTAGAGATCTGTGTTAATTGGATTTTTATAAACAGGTACTGGGGGCAGCTGCTCAGCTGGCCTGTCAGTTAATTCAGTCCCTGAATATGCGTCTCTAAATATTGATGGTCAATTTGCAAGCTAATTCAAGGTAAGAAGATCAGGAAAAGAAAAAGGGAATTATTGTTCCAGGGATATTGTCAATCCTCTCTCTAGAAGATCAGTCTTCTAGAATGGATTCTCAACTGATTGTCCATGCCTATGTCAGAAACCTTCCTATGGGGTAAAGTGAGAGAGGAAGCTTCGAGCTTGCCCAGAAGGTAAAATGAGCCACAGCCAGCCTTCTTGCCTATGAGGATAGTGCCATCTTAGATAATGACAACAACCTGTTGGGCACGGAAACTAGGGACTAAGGCTGACTAAAGTAAAGTGAGCAAAGGAAGGACAGGGGGAATGGGAGAAAGGCTGAGCTGCGTTTTTTTAAGGCCTCATTCTCCCTCAGCTAGTGAAGGGGAGATGAGCACCATCAGTGACTGAACTGCAGGCTGACGTGGTGGAAGGAAAGTGGGCAAATTATTTCAGTATTTTGACAGCAGCTAATGTGCAAGTCTGGGTTTGAGCGCAAGTCTGTTCCTTTTGCCTTGGTGTATTCATGCTCACTGCAATGTGTAATGTTAATAATCCATGGAGAAAAGATGCATCATGTCCACGTCCTATAAAACTCAGTTTCTAGGAGAAATGATCGCACGATTAATGATCACTTACTATACATCCCATTGGTGGATTCCTCATTCCTCTTCTGCCCTCCCAACTATATCTCATGAATTAGATACATGCCTATTTTCGAATCCTGCAAGATGCTGCAGGTTGAAAGGAACTATGGAAATGAGCTCCCCAATGTTGAGATAGGTGCCCAAAACATGTCTCTTGCTTTGGCAATTCAACCTGTGTTTGGAAGGCTGGAAATCCTTGGGAACAACGCATAAGAAATCTCACCAATCTGGCCCATCTAGAGTGCAGAGAAGGATCAAATGACTGCCCACAGCACTGTCCAGTGATCCTCAAAGGAACGAAAAGCAAGGGTGACCATAAGACCTCATAAAAATACATCGCCATCTCCTTGTGCTGGGCTTTTTTCTCTCCCTCATGGTGGTTTGCTTTTAACCCCTGCCATTCCAGAGGGACTCTCTGCCTTTAGCTCACCACTATAAAACCTTTCTCTCTTGAGTTCCATCTGTTACTCTCAAGGGTCCCCCTCGTGTCTTCCCCTTCCCTGGGGCTTCCCTGGTGGCTCAGATGGTAAAGAATCTGCCTGCACTGCAGGAGACCCATGGCTTCCCATTGCACTGTATCCTCAATACTTGCTTATTATTTTTTATAATAATAGATATTTTTAAAAAATAATATTTTATATATTAATATTTTTAAATATAAGATGATATTGGTATTGTCTGGAGACATAGCTTTGGCAGCACAAGGTGAGGGTGGCTCTTGATAACACATCTGTGTCTCTTAAAGTGGGTTTCCACTAATATCCAAAGAGTTCAAAGTGACCAGAATGAAGAAGAAATATTTGACAACATATCAATTTAATGGAGATCCAAAACATTCAAAACGAACAACCAGAACTCAGCTGCTGGGAGAGGTGAGACTTGCCACAGGATAGATTTCTTGGGTCTCATTATCAAACCTCTACATATAGAACCATGTCCTGTACTCACAGCCTTTCTGGAATAAGTTGGCGTCTCCAACAAACTATAGTGCCTTTGTAAGCTCATCTCTAGTCTGTGATGAAAAAAATCAAACATATAAGTGAAGTGTCAAAGTTCAGAAGCGCTGGGCAGCAGAAATGGTGTCAGTTGGTCCCTCACGTGGGCCTTACATTTACAGCTCTTCCTCTCCTTTTCTGTTTCCGCCCTACCCCGCCTCTGGTGCCTTCCTGGCTGGTGCCGCTCTTTTCGCTTCTGCCCTCCATATGATCCTTGCCCCCTCCTTGTCCCTTGGTGTGCTGTGGCTGTGTGTGTCTTGAGCCCTGTGCTAAATTGTAAGGCTTCTCCTGTGCTCTCAGTCTCTCCCAGATTCCCTCTGCCCAGCTGAATCCTCCCGTCTTCTCTGTAGCTTAGTCTTTGTTTCTTCTTGCCGGCGTCTCCAGGCAGCAATGATGGCTTCATCATCCATTTCCTCCTCTTCCTCCCTGTTGGTGCTTCTCCAATACCGGGACCGCCGCCCTGAAGCAAATCTCCCTTCTTCTCTCTTTTCTGTCCTCTCTTTCTCTCCCTCCTCTTCAGATCTCATGAAACTCTGGGTGAATTTCCTCTTGGCTCCAAATTCAGAAAAGTCGGACTTGGATGACTCTTCCACATCTTCCCAGTCCCTGGATCTGGCCCCGTTTGGACGCCGTGGTTCTGGGGACTCTTCTCCTTCAGAGGGCTCGGGGGTCCGGCGGAAAAAGTAGGGCTCCGGGCTTTCCTCTCGGGAGCCTGAGGTCTCACTAAACATGGACCTGGAGAATGTGTGCATCTCTCTGCCTTCCCTGGTGGAGGAAGCAGAGAACCGTGAAGTGCTTTTTACCGAGTTGCTGTTGGTCTCGTGGTAGGAGGAGGTGTCCTGCTCCTCTGACCGGGATTTGGAGAACTTGTAACTGGAAGACTTAGACTCTGTCTCCCGAATTAGGGAAGATCTGGTGCACTTTTCCCTGGAGCTTCCAGACCAATCACTTTGGGGAGGAGATTTTTCCTCTGTCCTGAGGCCACTGAGCCACTTATTAATACTGTTATCCATCTCTCTGCTAGCTCTGCTGCCACTTCCATAGCCATCAGAGACAGCCAGGGAGGAGAAGGTGTCTGTTTCGGGTTTCTGGGAATTACTGCGGGAAGAATACCGGAAGCTCCCTATGGCGCTGTCAGTGTCCTCATCCCTATCACCCACGTCATCATCCTCATCCTCATCCTCCTTGACCTTCTTCTTCTTGAAAAGGGAGCTGCGTTTGTTGTCGGAGGCCAGCTTCTCCATTTTGTACTCGGACATCTTCTCTCTCAGCTCCGTTTGCATCTCCTTCTCCTTCCGGCCAAGCTCCTTAGGTCAATATTGTCAGCAAAGAGGCTATAGATAGGCTTGCTGGTCCCCTTCACTTTGCTCCCAGTACCTTCCGCTCTTGCGCTCCGCATGGTATGGGAGGACAACACTGACTGGGTCTCAGAGCTGGGTCTTGCCTGGCTCTGAGGCAGCAGGCAGCCACCCAGGGAGGAGCTGCTCTGTCCACTGAGCATGGAGACCTGGTCATCCCCTAGGCAGCTGCCTGCTGGTGCCGCCTTCATGCTTACAACGGACGGTGGGCGGGGTGACAGCAGCATTTCATTTTGCTTCTGGGCGAGAGTTTCACTGACTACGTTGGCAATCCAGTTCTGTATGCTGGCAATGGAAATTGTGTCTCCAGGCCCCACATGCAGGTTAGGTAGAGGTGTGGTGGCAGTGGGAGCCAAGCACCCGCCTACTTTGCTTAGGGCCTGAGAGGGATGGGAGCTGTGGCTCTGGGTGCTGAGCACCGATGCTGTGTCCCCATCAGCGCTGACTGAGGGGGCTGCTGACCAGAACGCAGACAGGGGGATGCTCCCACTGGCAGCCGAGCTATCTGCCTCCCAGCTTCCCATGGACTGGCTCTCCTCCAGTGTCTGCCTGCTCCTCTCCAGCAGCTCTAGCCTCCGCTGCCTCTTCTTGACCAAGGCCGAGTCGTCTCCCTTGCTGAGCTCCACCACCTCCTCCTTGTTCTCACTGCCCACCTTCCTCTGGTGCTTCAGCTTCCAGGCCTGGTAGGCAGACAGATCGACATCAGAGAGGTTTTTCTTCCCCCCCTCCCCCTCCTCCGCACCTTGCTCACTGCTGCCATCTCCTGCCTCTGAGTCCCTCTTGTGAAATCCAAACTGGATTCTCTTGATCTTCCACCTTTCCAGGGCGGTGAGTTTGTCCTTGCTTCTGCTGCAGAAGTTATAGAAGGAGCTGGCCTCGGAGGCCACACTCTCCGCGTCGTCCCCCCCCAGCCTGCTCCCCACCTCGGAGCTGGCGCCCGCCTCCTCGCTCTTGCTCCTGGAGTGGTACTTCCGGAAGCCTCCTTCTCAATCTCCTGCAGCCTCTGGTCCCACATGTCCCAGGTGCTCTCCGTGGCCGTGGAGTCCGAGCGGCGCCTGCCACCGCGGGGCTGGCGGCTCGTCTGCAGCTGCTGCTTCAGGACCCGGATGGCTTGGCTGCTCACGCTCTCGGAGGTGCTGCTCTCGCTCAGCGTGTGCCTCCTTCTCCTGCTCACGAAGGCGCCGCCATCGCTCTGCTCTTCCCCTTCCTCCGCCCTGTCCCACCTCCGGCGCCCTTCTGCCTGGTACCTCTCATTTCGGCTCTGCCACTCCCGGATGGTTTGCTCCACGTCCTCATCCTCGGGCTCCTCACCTCGGCGAGCGGAGGCTGAGGCCCTGCCGTCCTCGCCCTGCACGACCTTGCCTGTGCGGAAGCCCTGCCCCCTTTTCCACGCCTCGTAGAGCTTCTCCTCCTCGTCCTCATCGATGAGGGTGGGGGGCTTGGAGGCCTGGCTGGCCCTCCCCAGGGAGGAGGCGCTCAGGAGGCTGGCAGCGTCGTCCTCCTCCTCCACGGTGAGGGTGTGCGCTCCGGCTGCCGCCGCGCTCCCGGCCGCCTCCTCGCCCCACTCCCTGCTGAAGTCCTCTTCTCGCTCCTCCATCAGCTTCTCGTTGAGCTCGCGGAGCTGCTTCAGGAAGCCGTCGTTGGGGTAGATGGCCCGCTTCTTGCGCACAGTCATCAAGGCCTCCAGGATGGCCATGTTGTGGAAGATCATCAGGTAAGCTACGACCAGCACGGCCGAGCGGCTGACGCCCATTTCACTGCTGACCAGGACTTTCCCTGAGAAGAGAGCACAGCAGAGAGTGATGGAACAGCGATAGTTCGGCTGGTTGTTTTTTTTTAAGTTTTGATGTGCTGGGTTTAGTATGTTTCCTTCGCCTCTCATATTCATGCATGCTCAAGTCACATTAGGGACAAGCATGATTGCCCCCATATTACAGAAGTCAGACAGAGCAGTGAGGCTACCCTGCGCTTGTGGAAACATTTTCTGAACATGTACAGGATTGGGGAGTGGGTGGGGAGAAAAAGGATCTAACCACTGTCCCCACTTTGGAAACACTGAGTGCACTTCTGTGCTGTGCTCTGTCTGCTTAGCTGCTCAGTCGTACCCAGCTGTTTGCGACCCCATGGACTGTAGCCCGCCAGGCTCCTCTGTCCGTGGGGATTCTCCAGGCAAGAAGACTGGAGTGGGTTGCCAGGCGTGCATTTCTACTTTCCACCAACCTGAGCATCAGAAGGATGAAAAATAAAAGAATAGGGGTAATGGGGAAGGAAGTAGAAAACGAACAAGGCTAAGATGAATAAATCAGAAAGAAGTAGAATCTCAGTGTTGGAAAGGACCACAAGTCATTTGAGAATTCCCTTCACAACATCCTTGATTCTGGACAATCTGCCTTTCAGAATCTGCTGGACAGTTCCAGTGACAGAGAGCTCAGTATCTTGGACAGACAGGGTACAACACTTCTTTCACTCCATATTTAGGTCATTCTAATTTTCTGAAAATTCTTTTCCATGTTAGGGCAAAGGATAACTCTCTGTAACAGGCATTCAGTACTGCTACTCTGACATACTAGGGTAAACAATAAAAACATGAATTAGGTCTTTAATACAAAAATTTTTAAGAAAATCACTATTATATTCTTCACTGAAGTTTTTTTTTTTTTCCTTTTCCTGTCCAGTCTGGATCTTTCAATCATTAGACAAACACTTTTCCATGTTTCATTACTATATGGTCTACTCTGTTCAGGTCAAACTTGGATTTATTATCTTTATTCCAAAGGAATTTGTGTCAGTGAGGAACAAGAAATTTCAGGTTTGGAATGACCCAAATAGGGTAGAGTGGGCCCCTCATTACTCTTGTTCTAGGCACTGGGCCTTCACTGATGCCATCAGAGCCTGCAATGTGGGTGGATATGTCATACAATGAACTCAAATTATTGTTTATATCAACTGAAACCTGTAAAGCCTTCTAAAACTGCTATTAAGTCATGTCTCTCTTTTCTTGTAGCATTCTTAAAGCATAGGATAGTTGTATAAATTCCTATGAATGCTTTTGGTAAATATAGCCTATTCTTATAACCTAACAGAAGCTTTTGCAAGTCTCAACTTTAACATTCAATACATTAGTGATTCCCCAGCCTCCCCCTCTACCTTGCCTCCTTCATAAAAATGACAAATATGCCTTCATTCTAATAACTGTTTAAAATGCACATTGGGATCACTAGAGATCTCCTTCCAGGCTGTCATCAATCTGTTTGCCAGCAGTCTTCAGGGATATTTATTAAATCATTCAGGAGTCCTATCTTACAATATGGGGTGGGGGTGACTTTATTATTATATCTTTGCACCAGTTAAGGCCATGAGTTTGTCTTATAGTAGGTCAGAGACCCAGGCAAGACTTGAGGGCACCTGAGATCCAATAATGCTGAAAGACCAATTACCAAAGGCCAGCAGTCACTAGGGGTAGGTAAGCAAGCCACTAAAGAATCAAGGCCATACAAGTAGCTGAGAAAAGAAGTGAAAAGCAAAGGAGAAAATGAAAGATATACCCATCTGAATGCAAAGTGCCAAAGAAGAGCAGGGAGACACAAGAAAACCTTCTTAAGTCAACAAAGGAAAAGAAACAGGGGAAAACAACAGAATTTTCTCTTCAAGAAAATTAGAGATACCAAGGGAATATTTCTTGCAAAGATGGGCACAAAAAAGGACAGAAATGGTATAGACCTAACAGAAGCAGAAGATATAAAGAAGAGGTGGTAAGAATACAGAGAAGAACTATACAAAAAAGGTCTTAATGACCCAGATAACCACAATGGTGTGGTCACTCAACCAGAACCAGACATCCTGGAGTAGAGTGTGAAGTCAAGTGAGCCTTAGGAAGCATTACTAAGAACAAAGCTAGAGGAGGTAATAGAATTCCAGCTGAGCTATTTCAAATCTTAAAATAAGATGATGCTATTAAGTGCTGCATGCTATACGTCAGCAAATTTGAAAAACTCAGCAGTGGCCACAGGACTAGAAAAGATCAGTTTTCCTTCTAATCCAAAGAAGGTCAATGCCAGAGGATGTTCAAACTTCTGCACAATTACACTCATTTCACATGCTAGTGAGGTAATGCTCAAAATCCTTCAAGCTAGGCTTCAATGGGTCATGGTGGAGAGTTTTGACAAAATGTGGTCCACTGGAGAAAGGAATGGCAAACCACATCACTATTCTTGCCTTGAGAAACCCAAGAAGAGTATGAAAAGGCAAAAAGATAAGACACTGAAAAATGAACTTCCCAGGTGCCCAATATGCTACTGGAGGTCAGTGGAGAAGTAACTCTGGAAGAATGAAGAGATGGAGCCAAAGCAAAAACAACACCCAGTTGTGGATGTGACTGGTGATGGAAGTAAAGTCCGATGCTGCAAACAGCAATATTGCATAAGAACCTGGAATGTCAGGTCCATGAATTAAGGCAAATTGGAAGTAGTCAAACAGGAGATGGAAAGAGTGAACGTCGACATTCTAGGAATCAGTGAACTAAAATGGACTGGAATGGGTGAATTTAACTCAGATGACCATTATATCTACTACTGTGGGCAAGAATCCCTTAGAAGAAATGGAGTGGCCATCGTAATCAACAAAAGAGTCCAAAATACAGTACTTAGATGCAATCTCAAAAATGAAAGAATGATCTCTGTTTGTTTCCAAAGCAAACCATTCAATATTGCAGTAATCCAAGTCTATGTGCCAACCAGTAATGCTGAAGAAGCTGAAGTTGAATGGTTCTGTGAAGACCTATAAGACCTTTTAGAACTAACACTCAAAAAAAGATATCCTTTTCATTAATAGGGGACTGGAATGCAAAAGTAGGAAGTCAAGAAACACCTTGCCTTTTTGTATTAGTAACAAATTTGGCCTTGGGGTACAGAATGAAGCAGGGCAAAGGTTAATAGAGTTTTGCCAAGAGAACACATTGGTCATAAAAAACACTCTCTTCCAACAACACAAGAGAAGACTCTACACATGGACATCACCAGATGGTCAATACCTAAATCAGATTGATTATATTCTTTGCCGCCAAGATGGAGAAGTTCTATACAGTCAGCAAAAACAAGACTGGGGGCTGATTGTGGCACAGACCTGAATTCCTTATTGCCAAATTCAGACTTAAATTGAAGAAAGTAGGGAAAACCACGAGACCATTCAGGTATGACCTGAATCAATTCCCTTATGATTATACAATGGAAGTGACAGGTTCAAGGTATCAGATCTGATAGAGTGCTGAAGGACGGAGGTTAGTGACATTGTACAGGAGACAGGGATCAAGACCATCCCCAAGGAAAAGAAATACAAAAAGGCAAAATGCTTGTCTGAGGAGGCCTTACAAATAGCTGTGAATAGAAGAGAATTGAAAGGCAAAGGAGAAAAGGAAAGATATATCCACTTGAATGCAGAGTTCCAAAGAATAACAAGGAGAGATAAGAAAGCCTTCCTCAGCAATCAATGCAAATAAATAGAGGAAAACAATAGAATAGGAAAATCTATTTTTTCTCTTCAAGAAAATTAGAGATACTAAGGAAACAGAATAGGAAAGTCTAATTTTTCTCTTCAAGAAAATTAGAGATAATAAGGGAATATGTCATGCAAAAGTGGGTACAATAAAGGACAGAAATGGTATGAACCTAACAGAAGCAGAAGATATTAAGAAGAAGTGGCAAGAATACACAGAAGAACTGTACAAAAAAGATCTTCACAAGCAAGATAATCACGATGATGTGATCACTCATCTAGAGCCAGACATCCTGGAATGTGAAGTCAACTGAGCCTGAGAAAGCATCACTATGAACGAAGCTAATGGAGGTGATGGAATTCCAATTGAGCTATTTCAAATCCTAAAAGACGATGCTGTGAAAGTGCTGCACAGAATATGTCAGCAAATTTGGAAAACTCAGCAGAGGCCACAGGACTGGAAAAGGTCAGTTTTCATTCCAATCTCAAAGAAAGGCAATGCTAAAGAATGCTCAAACTATCACACAATTGCACTCATCTCACACGCTAGTAAAGGAATGCTCAAAATTCTCCAAGCCAGGCTTCAGCAATACGGAACCATGAACTTCCAGTAGTTCAAGCTGGTTTTAGAAAAGGCAGAGGAACCAGAGATCAAATTGCCAACATCTGTTGGCTCATTGAAAAAGCAAGAGAGTTCCAGAAAAACATCTATTTCTGCTTTATTGACTATGCCAAAGCCTTTGACTGTGTGGACCACAACAAACTCTGGAAAATTCTTAAAGAGATGGGAATACCAGACCACTTTACCTGCCTCTTGAGAAATCTGAATGCAGGTCAAGAAGCAATAGTTAGAACCAGACATGGAACAACGGATTGGTTCCAAATCAGGAAAGGAGTATGTCAAGGCTATATATTGTTACCCTGCTTATTTAACTTACATGCAGAGTACATCAGGAGAAACACTGGGCTGGATGAAGCACAAGCTGGAATCAAGATTTCTGGGAGAAATAATAATAACCTCAGATATGCAGATGACACCACCTTTAAGGCAGAAAGCAAAGAAGAACTAAAGAGCCTCTTGATGAAAGTGAAAGAGGAGAGTGAAAAAGTTGTCTTAAAACTTAACATTCAGAAAACTAAGATCATGGCATCTGGTCCCATCACTTCATAAAAAATAGATGGGGAAACAGTGGAAATAGTGACTGACCTTATTTTTGGGGACTCCATAATCACTGCAGATGGTGATTGTAGCCATGAAATTAAAAGACACTTACTCCTTGGAGGAAAAGTTATGACCAATCTAGACAGCATATTGAAAAGCAGAGACATTACTTTGGCAAAAAGGTCTATCTAATCAAAGCTGTGGTTTTTCCAGTAGTCATGTATGGATGTGAGAATTGGACTGTAAAGAAAGCTGAGTGCTGAAGAATTGATGCTTTTGAACTGTAGTGTTGGAGAAGACTCTTGAGAGTCCCTTGGACTGTAAGGAGATTCAACCAGTCCATCCTAAAGGAAATCAGTCCTGAATATTCACTGGAAGGACTGATGCTGAAGCTGAAACTCCAATACTTTGACCACATGCCGTGAAGGACTGACTCATTTGCAAAGACCCTGATCTGGGAAAGATTTAAGGCAGGAGGAGAAGGGGACGGCAGAGGATGAGATGGTGGGATGGCATCACCGACTCAATGGACATGAGTATCAGTAAACTCTAGTAGTTGGTGATGAACAGGGAAGCCTGGCATGCTGAAGTCCATGGGGTTGCAAAAAGTTGGGCATGACTGAGTGACTGAACTGAACTGAGGCTTCAACAATACATGACCTGAGATCTTCCAGATGTACAAGCTGGGTTTAGAAAAGGCAGTAGAACAAGAGGTCAAATTGCCAACATCCATTGGATCATAGAAAAAGCAAGGGAGTTCCAGAAAAAGATCTGCTTTTGCTTTATTGACTATACTAAAGCCTATGACTATGTTGCTTTTGTTCTGTCACTCAGTCATGTCCAACTCTTTGTGATCCCATGATCTGTAGCACATCAGGCTTCCCTTTTCCTCACCATTTCCTTGAGCTTGGTCAAACTCATGTCCATTGAGTCAGTGATGCCATCCAACCATCTTGTCCTCTCTTGTTCCCTTCTCCTCCCGCCTTCAACCTTTCCTAGCCCCAGTATCTTTTCCAAGGAGTCAGCTCTTCATATCAACTGGAAAATTCTTTAAAAGATGGGAATACCAGACCACCTTACCTGTCTCCTGAGAAACCTGTATGTAGGTCAAGAAGCAACAGTTAGAAACAGACATGGAACAATTAACTGGTTCCAAATTGGGAAAGGAGTATGTCAAGGCTGTATGTTTATTTAGCTTATATGCAGAGTACATCATACAAAATGCCAGGCTGGATGAAGCACAAGGTGGAATCAGGATTGCTGGGAGAAATATCAATAACCTCAGATGTGCAGATGACCATCATAATGGTAGAAATTGAAGAGGAACTAAAGAGCATCTTAATGAAGGTGAAAGAAGAGAGTGAAAAAACTGACTTAAAACTCAGCATTCAAACAACTAAGATCATGGCATTAGGTCCCATCACTTCATGACAAATAGATGAGGAAAAAATGTAAACAGAGACAGACTTTATTTTCTGGGCTCCAAAATCATTGTAGATGGTGACAACAGCCATGAAATTAAAGTTTGCTCCTTGGAAAGAAAGCTATGATGAATCTAGACAGCATACTAAAAAGCAGAGACATTGCTTTGCCAATAAAGGTCCATATAGTCAAAGCTATGTTTTTTTCCATTAGTCATGTATGGATATGAGTTGGACCATAAAGAAGACTGAGTGCTGAAGAACTGATGCTTTCCAACTGTGGTGCTGGAGAAGTCTCTGGAGAGTCCCTTGGACTGCAAGGGAATCAAACCAGTCAATGCTAAAGGCAATCAACCCTGAATACTCATTGGAAGGACTCATGCGGAAGCTAAAGCTCCAATACTTTGGCCACCTGATGCAAAGAGCCATTGGTAAAGAACCTGATGCTGGGAAAGACTGAAAGCAAATGGAGAAGGGGCAGTAGAGGATGAGATGGTTAGATAGCATGACCAACTCAATGATCATGAATTTGGGTGAACTCTGGGAAATAGGAAAGGACAGAGGAGCCTGGCTGTGCTGCAGTCCCTGGGGTCGCAGAGTCAGAGAAGACTGAGCCACTGAACTTAACTGAAAGAATCAAGGCCACTAAAAAAGCATCTACAGATTCAACATCTAATCCCCTTCCTCTTCCAGCTCAGGGCTCAGTTGTCACTTTTAACTGGCGAACCAGGCAACAGTTTACTACCGTGAGTACCAAAGACTCACTCCATTTCTTTGGATGTGGTTATTAGGCCAGCTCAGTTCAAGACACTTCAGGACAGAAACCAATAGGCTTCCTCATAAGGGCATCAAATATTGAATACAAGTAGACACAGTCTGTAGAGGCTAGGCTGCCATCCATGCTTTGTCATATTATGATCCTTGTACCTGGGGAGCCTCTGAGGAGCCTCAGGGACAAGGGAAAGGCTGGGTGGGTCAGACTCAGGGGTCCCCACCCAATTCACCCAGAGCAGCAGAAGGATTTTCTATTTTAGGCACACTAAGGTATAGTTTGTGCCTGACATCAACTTCAGGGGGGCCTTTCATTTTGAAGTGAAAGTAGATTTGTTTGGTTGTGATGAAAACTCTCCAGCAGTAAAATGGCTTGAGGAAGGAAGTCTTTTTCTAAAATTTGAAGTCGTCATTTTGATCAGTAGAAGGGCTGATTTTGGGGGTGTGGGGGCTCAGTCTTGATGTAGAAATTACTAGGTAGTCAGTGTAGAACCCTGAGACCTTGGTCCTGTTTTCAGTAAACATTCTGCTCCATTGTCCTGAATTCCTGGAATGTGTCTTTAGTCTGATAAATTATCAGCACTTAGACCCAGTTCAGTTCAGTTCAGTTGCTCAGTTGTGCCCGACTCTTTGCGACCCCATGAATCACAGCATGCCAGGTCTCCCTGCCCATCCAGCCGGTGATGCCATCCAGCCATCCCGTCCTCTGTCTTCCCCTTTTCCTCTTGCCCCCAATCCCTCCCAGCATCAGAGTCTTTTCCAATGAGTCAACTCTTCGCATGAGGTGGCCAAAGTACTGGAGTTGCAGCTTTAGCATAATTCCTTACAAAGAACACCCAGGGCTGATCTTCATAATGGACTGGTTGGATCTCCTTGCAGTCCAAGGGACTCTCAAGAGTCTTCTCCAACACCACAGTTCAAAAGCATCAATTCTTTGATGCTCAGCTTTCTTCACAGTCCAACTCTCACATCCATACATGACCACTGGAAAAACCATAGCTTTGACTAGGCTTTGTTGGCAAAGTAATGTTTCTGCTTTTGAATATGCTATCTAGGTTGGTCATAACTTTCCTTCCAAGGAGTAAGCATCTTTTAATTTCATGGCTGCAATCACCATCTGCAATGATTTTGGAGCCCCCCAAAATAGTCTGACACTGTTTCCACTGTTTTCCCATCTATTTACCATGAAGTGATGGGACCAGATGCCATGATCTTTGTTTTCTGAATGTTGAGCTTTAAGCCAACCTTTTCACTCTCTTCTTTCACTTTCATCAAGAGGCTTTTTAGCTCCTCTTCACTTTTTGCCATAAGGGTGGTGTCATCTGCATTCTGAGATTATTGATATTTCTCCCAGCAATCTTGATTCCAGCTTGTGCTTCTTCCAGCCCAGTGTTTCTCATGATGTACTCTGCATATATCCAGTAATTAACTTCTTTTCCATATGCTTGAGGGTGATCATTAATCCTAAACCCATATGTCTGGTCCATGGTAAAATGGTCAGAGGGCATGAAAAAATGTGGTGACTTAATTCAAGGATCAAGAGAAGCCATGAAGTGAAGTCGCTCAGTCGTGTCCGACTCTTTGTGACCCCGTGGACTGTAGCCTACCAGGCTCCTCCGTCCATGGGATTCTCCAGGCAAGAATACTGAGTAGGTTGCCATTTCCTTCCCCAGGGGATCTTCCCAATCCAGGGATTGAACCCAGGTCTCCCACATTGAAGGCAGACGCTTTAATCACTGAGCCACCAGGAAGCCACCAAGAGAAGCCATAAAGATGTTAAGTATCTTGACCTTTAAATTGATCGGTTAGAAATAATGTGATTTAAGGAAGGATATAAAAACTGCTGTAAATCCCACCTTGGGGGGACTCTTCACCCCCTTTCAGTGTCTATGCTGAGAGCTTTGTGCTTTCCTCCTCTTGAATGCATTCTATTCTCTTGAGTGTTTGCATGTTCGTGGATTCTATTCTTTTGCTCTGCAGACAAGAACTTGGATTCCCATCTCAGTCTGTCTAGATGTGCTTAAAAATTTGAAGAGTGCTGCTAGTGGAGAGAGCCTTGGACTTGAGTAAGGCTGGGTTTGAATTCTCGCACATGATCAGCATGCCTTTGTATGGCAGGAGTTTGTGTTGTATCCTCTCAGTTCACAATCCTCCTTTTCCTCAGAACTTTCTTCCCTCTCTGCATTTCAGGAAAATGAAAAGTACTTGCCCAGAAGTCAACCCTCCTTGTCACTGTGGATAGAATTCAGGGTAGACAAAGGACCAGAGTCTGACAACTTCTGTCTCCAGGGAATGTGGAATGGAACTGAGCAAGAAAATCAGCAGTTATTTCCAGGCCTGTGGAGGGCCAGCTCTTGATGTAGAGAGAAAGAGAAAATGGAACCAAGAGTCCTGAGGTTGTCCAGTCCTTGTTCCAGACCATCCTGAGGCCACATTCCTGTCTCTGGATTTCTTCTTGTCTTGTTATAGTTAATGGCTTTGCTGCTTGTTAAGTAGTTTGAGATGGTTTCCACTTACTAGCAACCAAGGGGATCTTAATTATTACATGGTTTCAGTCATTTAGGGGCTTCCCTGATAGCTCAGTGGGTAAAGAAACCAGCTGCAATGCAGGAGACCCCGGTTGGACTCCTGGGTTGGGAAGATCCGCTGGAGAAGGGATAGGCTACTGAATCCAATATTCTGGCCTGGAGAATTCCATGGACTGTATAGTCCATGGGGTTGCAAACAGTCGGAGATGACTGAGTAACTTTCACTTTCAGTCACTTAAGCGTCCATGAGTGGGGATTTCCCCATCTGTAAAAGGTAAATAACACGTTCTCAAGGGGTCACTGTGATTATTAGGTAAAATGCCCAGCACCAGGTGTATATTTCATTTTCCTCCTGGTCCTAGAGTGGAGAAAATCACAGAAACTAAGGTCCAGGAGGTTAACTCCAGGTCTGCTGGGAGGTAGGAACTATCCACAAAAGCAACAACCACTGTAAAGGATATTGTCTTTTCCTTGGCTTGCAGGGGTGCTGAGACAAGGGAGTGAGAGGCTGAAGTTCACAGTAGCAGGGAAGAGGGGATGGTCTGCAGGACACACAAGCCAAGCAGGACATGGGGACCACCTGGCTGACCCACGGTCTGGGCCGGCTCCAGCTGAGCTGCCATACTGGCGGGAAGGCCCGATGCACCACTGTGGGTGGGACTGGGGAGCTGAGGGTGCAGAACCTGCCCCAGGCGGAGTGCTACTGCCTCTCTTTCCCCGCGATGGGACACTCCCTGCTCCAGCCACAGCAGCTCCTGGACGTCCACGCCGCCAACCCTCAGGCAGCTTCTTGGGATCCTGGGCATACGTTTCCTCTGTGCGAACTGCCTCTCTCACCCGGGATCTGCATGAGTCTGTGCTTCCCTCGCTCTGCCAAGAAGTTTGTGGACAGCACCGGGAAAAGCAGCGGAAGAAATCCCCTTTCTCACAGACACTAGGCAGACATGCCCAAGTCTATTTTAGTCAGAAGAAATACGTTCTTAAAAATAGGGTGTTAAGTACTGAAAAGAGAAAATCATATTTATAGATATATAATTTATCTATACATATATGTAACACATGAATTATTTAATTAAAAAATGAAGTGAAGTGAAGTTGCTCAGTCGTGTCCGACTCTTTGCGACCCCATGGACTGTAGCCTACCAGGCTCCTCTGTCCATGGGACTCTCCAGGCAATAGTACTGGAGTGGATTGCCATTCCCTTCTCCAGAGGATCTTACCGACCCGGGGATCAAACCTGAGTCTCCCACATTATAGACAGACGCTTTTAATTAAAAAATGAAGTGAAGTGAAGTGAAGTTGCTCAGTCGTGTCCGACTCTTTGCGACCCCATGGACTGTAGCCTACCAGGCTCCTCTGTCCATGGGACTCTCCAGGCAATAGTACTGGAGTGAATTGCCATTCCCTTCTCCAGAGGATCTTCCCGACCCGGGGATCAAACCTGGGTCTCCCACATTGTAGACAGACGCTTTACCGTCTGAGCCACCAGGGAAGTCTACTTAAAAAATATACATATATAAACATATTTCCCTCTCTCTGAACTCTCTGCATCTTGCTGCCTGTGTCTCTGTCTCTCTCTATATATGTATACATATACATGTATATGTGGTGATGTTCAGTCACTAAGTCACGCAGGACTCAGACCCCATGGACTGCAGCACAGCCAGGCTCCTCTGTCCCTCACTATCTCCTGGAGTTTGCTCACATTCATGTGCATTGAGGTGGTCACGCTGTCTAACCATCTCATCCTCTGCTGCCTGCTTCTTTTGCTTTCAGGCTTTCCCTGCCTCAGGGTCTTTTCCAGTGGGTCAGCTCTTCCAATCAAGTGGCCAAAGTACTGGAGTTTCAGCTTCAGCATCTGTCCTTCCAGTAAGTATTCAGAGTTGATTTCCTTTAGGATTGACTGGTTTGATCTCTCTTCTTGCAGTCCAAGGACTCTCAAGAGTCTTTTCCAATACCACAATTCAAAAGCATCAGTTCTTTGATGCTCAGCCTTCTCTATGGTCCAGCTCTCACATCCATACATGACTACTGGAAAAACCATAGCTTTNCCTCAGAGTGACTAATTAATGCATAATTTAATTTACCACTGTGTGGAGGCCTGGTGTATAGTTTAGCTCAAATAAGTGCAAATACTGGATAGTTTAGACTAACTCTAGAAAAATGAGGCCACATACATTGCTAGTATTATTGAATGACTTATTTATAGTACTTTGAATGGGTCCTCAGTGATCCTTCAAAGAAATGTCATTATTCCTTTCGAGTGGCACATAAGGGATCAATTTCGTTAAAGTTGTTAATCAAACCATCATTCAATGTCATATATATATCCTATGATAAACACTCCAAATCAAGTTTTTGTTATTAGGATTTGCCAAGAAAATAAACTTGTGGATAGTTTGGACTGTGATATGGTCAGGCTACTTGCATTTCAGCTTTGAACAGTTAGAGACTTTGTAAATAATTTAATATTTGCTATATTTTGCACTCAAGAGAACTTAAAGTAATACAGATTTCATCCTGATTCCTCCTGTGCAAAGATGAGACTCATATTGAATTTGAAATTTCACCTGGATCTTTGTTTTTCACTTTAAAGAACTGACGTATTGGCTACTGAATGGCCTGCATTTCTAAATTAAAGACCGGCAAACCAAAACTTTGCTTGTGTTTCCAAATGCTCTTTGATATAGGCAACACAAGACAGAGTCAGACTAAACCTCAGAGTGACTAATTAATGCATAATTTAATTTACCACTGTGTGGAGGCCTGGTGTATAGTTTAGCTCAAATAAGCGCAAATACTGGATAGTTTAGACTAACTCTAGAAAAATGAGGCCACATACATTGCTAAGTATTATTGAATGACTTATTTATAGTACTTTGAATGGGTCCTCAGTGATCCTTCAAAGAAATGTCATTATTCCTTTTGAGTGCCACATAAGGGATCAATTTCGTTAAAGTTGTTAATCAAACCATCATTCAATGTCATATATCCTATTATAAACACTCCAAATCAAGTTTTTGTTATTAGGATTTGCCAGGAAAATAAAGTTGTGGATAGTTTGGACTGTAATATGGTCAGGCTACTTGCATTTCAGCTTTGAACAGTTACAACTTTGTAAATAATTTAATATTTGCTATATTCTGCACTCAAGAGAACTTAAAGTAATACAGATTTCATCCTGATTCCTCCTGTGCAAAGATGAGACTCTTATTGAATTTGAAATTTCACCTGGATCTTTGTTTTTCACTTTAAAGAACTGACATATTGGCTACTGAATGGCCTGCATTTCTGAATTACAGACCAGCAAACCAAAACTTTGCTTGTGTTCCAAATGCCCTTTGATAGATGTGCATAGTGAAATGAAAGTCGCTCAGTCATGTCCAACTCTTTGTTACCCCATGTGACTCCATGGAATTCTCCAGGCCAGAATACTGGAGTGGGTAGCCTTTCCCTTCTCCAGGGGATCTTTCCAACTCAAGGATCGAACCCAGGTCTCCAGCATTGCAGGTGGATTCTTGACCAGCTGAGCCACAAGGGAAGCCCCCATAGATGCACATGAATGCATTTAATTGTATTTTAGAAATGCATGCAGAGTTACTACTTTTAAGTTGCAAATTTATTTATTGATATCAGTGTTGGCCAGAATGGACTGAAAATACATGGGCAATGCAGAAAATATAATCACCTTGAATATATTTCCTGAAAGCCTAGTAACTTGCAATTTCTCTTAGGTTAAATAAGAGTTAGATACCTCATTTACCTCAGCAATCAGAGTCAGTGTTAAGGGCACTTTTTCATTTAGCTGTCTTAGGTTGTACCATAGTAAAAAAATAAATATAGTGCCTCAAATAATTTCACCATTAATGATTAAAAATCCTCTACAAAGCTTTTCAACATTAGATAAAACACAAATACCTTGGGCAAATGTAATGTGAGAAGATCACACACACACACATATATATGCTTTATATGTATTTAGTAGTGAGAAGATTTTTTTTTCTTCATAGATTTAGCCTATATTTGAGTATATAGTTGCCAGAAAAGAGGGTATTCACATAAATTGGTGCCTCATAAATCCCATATGTTCTACCAAGCATTTTTATATATGAATAATTCACTCAGTTGATGTAATTTTACAGTTAAAGTGATTCAAGTAAGAGAGCTCCTTTCTCTCCTAGCATCCACATAAGCAGTTCTTAGAGAACAGAGTGGTTCTGCTTAGACTATATGCCCGTTCTCTAAACCATCGTTGAGGGTAAGGAGTTGGGAGCCCTCTGCTTGACAAAGCCTTGTTCTCCTGGTACCACACATATGGCTGAAGTCCTGGCAAAATTAAATGGACTGAAACCCATGACGCGAGTTCCCCACAGGAAAAAAAACAGAGCAATTTAGGGAAGAGAGAAGAAAAGTGGTAAGACAACAAATGGTAGAAGATCTAGATAATAACACTATGAAGCTTGTTGTAAGGGACACATATTAAAGTCAGCTGAATACATGTGTCAGTAGAACTGTTCATTTCATTCAGTTCAGTTCAGTCGCTTAATCGTGTCCGACTCTTTGCGACTCCATGAATTGCAGTACGCCAGGCCTCCCTGTCCATCACCAACTCCCAGAGTTCACTCAGACTCACATCCATTGAGTCCATGATGCCATCCAGCCATCTCATCCTCTATTGTCCCCTTCTCCTCCTGCCCTCAATCCCTCCCAGCATCAGAGTCTTTTCCATTGAGTCAACTTTTTGCATGAAGTGGCCAAAGTACTGGAGTTCCAGCTTCAGCATCATTCCCTCCAAAGAAATCCTAGGGCTGATCTTCTTCAGAATGGACTGGCTGATCTCCTGCAGTCCAAGCGACTCTCAAGAGTCTTCTCCAACACCACAGTTCAAAAGCATCAATTCTTCGGTGCTCAGCCTTCTTCACAGTCCAACTCTCACATCCATACATGACCACTGGAAAAACCATAGCCTTGACTTGACGGACTTTAGTCGGCAAAGTAATGTCTCTGCTTTTGAATATGCTATCTAGGTTGGTCATAACTTTTCTTCCAAGGAGTAAGCATCTTTTAATTTCATGGCTGCAGTCACCATCTGCAGTGATTGTGGAGCCCAAAAAATAGTCTGACACTGTTTCCACTGTTTCCTCATCTATTTCCCATGAAGTGATGGGACCAGATGCCATGATCTTTGTTTTCTGAATGTTGAGCTTTAAGCCAACTTTTTCACTCTCCTCTTTCACTTTCAACAAGAGGCTTTTTAGTTCCTCTTCACTTTCTGCCATAAGGGTGGTGTCATCTGCATATCTGAGGTTATTGATATTTCTCCCAGCATTCTTAATTCCAGCTTGTGCTTCTTCCAGCCCAGCGTTTCTCATGATCCAGCTTCAGCATCATTCCCTCCAAAGAAATCCTAGGGCTGATCTTCTTCAGAATGGACTGGCTGATCTCCTGCAGTCCAAGCGACTCTCAAGAGTCTTCTCCAACACCACAGTTCAAAAGCATCAATTCTTCGGTGCTCAGCCTTCTTCACAGTCCAACTCTCACATCCATACATGACCACTGGAAAAACCATAGCCTTGACTTGACGGACTTTAGTCGGCAAAGTAATGTCTCTGCTTTTGAATATGCTATCTAGGTTGGTCATAACTTTTCTTCCAAGGAGTAAGCATCTTTTAATTTCATGGCTGCAGTCACCATCTGCAGTGATTGTGGAGCCCAAAAAATAGTCTGACACTGTTTCCACTGTTTCCTCATCTATTTCCCATGAAGTGATGGGACCAGATGCCATGATCTTTGTTTTCTGAATGTTGAGCTTTAAGCCAACTTTTTCACTCTCCTCTTTCACTTTCAACAAGAGGCTTTTTAGTTCCTCTTCACTTTCTGCCATAAGGGTGGTGTCATCTGCATATCTGAGGTTATTGATATTTCTCCCAGCATTCTTAATTCCAGCTTGTGCTTCTTCCAGCCCAGCGTTTCTCATGATGTACTCTGCATATGAGTTAAATAAGCAGGGTGACAATATACAGCCTTGATGTACTCCTTTTCCTATTTAGAACCAGTCTGTGGTTCCATGTCCAGTTCCTTTTCCATTTTAATGATAACTTTATCATAAATTAAGGGTTCACATACATATGAGTCAGTTTCTATCTTCATTATCTTCCATTGGTCTATTTGTATATTCCTACAACAATAATATGCTGTCTTCATTAACTAGGGCTTCCCTGATGGCTCAGCTGGTAAGGAATCTGCCCAAAATACCAGAAACCTGGGTTCAGTCCCTGGGTTGGGAAGATCCCTTGGAGAAGGGAAAGGCTACCCACTCCATTATTCTGGCCTAGAGAATTCCATGGACTGGGTCGCAAAGAGTTGGACATGACTGAGCAACTTTCACTTTCACTTTTTTACTTTAGAATAATTAGTGATCTCTGATAATTTCATTTTGTTATCCTTCTTTTAGAATGTGTCATTATTTTTTATCCTTTGTAACTCAGCAGAAATTTTGCCTATCAAATATTACAAAAAAATCTATGAAATCTTTACTGAGATTGCATTATACCTATAGTAAACTTGTGAAAATTGGTATGTTTCAGATGTTTTGTTTTCTAGCCCATAAGTATTGTACCGTCATTTATTTGAATCTTTAAAATGTCTACAAATAGAATTTTATATTTTCTCCAATAAATCTTGCATATATTCACTCACCAAAAAATAAATAAATAAATAAAATAAATGAAGTCAGTTGAAGGAAGAGATAATAAAAATATAAACAAATTAATGACTAGAAAAAAAGTAAAACCAATCAATAAAACTAAAAGCTAAAAATAACTGATAAAAAGGAACCCCTAGGAAAGCAGAGTAAGGAGAAAATGCACAAATAATATTGGAAATAAAAAGGCAACATGAGAATAGATAACAGGAAATCAGGAAACTAAATAATTTTGAAAACTAAGATGAAACAGTGTATAAGACACCTTCTGTGTTCCATCTCTTATGTCCTCAATGCACTTTTTACTATAGTCATTGTTGTGGCAAACAGATTTTTATTGGTGTAGCCTAATAATTTTGGCCACTTCATCTTATTTTCTGTTGTGTGAGAATCCAAAGCACTTATATGTATATGAAGCTAATAAGTTGTTGTTGTTCAGTCACTAACTCGTGTCTGACTCTGCGATTTATAGCCCATGGGGCCATTCTTGACCAATGAGGAGCAAGAGCCATTGGGTGAATGGTAAACAATTCTGAGGTACATTCTGTACAGCTCCTCATAAGGTCACTAGCAGACACAAGCCCTGGTAATAGTGATCAGCTTAATAACACAACCTTGAATAGACTTTCTTTTATAAATGTGTTTTATTGAAGTATAGTTGATTTACAGTGTTGTGTTCCTGGTGTACAGCCAAGTGATTCAGTTACACACACACACACATATATTCAGTTCAGTTCAGTCGCTCAGTCTTGTCCAACTCTTTGGAACCCCATGGACTGCAGCAAGCCAGGCCTCCCTGTCCATCACCAACTCCTGGAGTTGACTCAAACTCATGTCCATTGAATCGGTGATGCCACCTAACCATCTCATCCTCTGTCATCCTCTTCTCCTCCTAGCTTCAATCTTTCCCAGCATCAGGGTCTTTCAAATAAGTCAGCTCTTCATATCAGGTGGCCAAAGTATTGGAGTTTCAGCTTCAGCATCTGTCCTTCCAATGAACAATCAGGACTGATTTCCTTTAGGATGGACTGGTTGGATCTCCTTGCTGTCCAAGGGACTCTCAAGAGTCTTCTCCAACACCACAGTTCAAAAGCGTCAATTCTTCGGTGCTCAGCTTTCTTTATACTCCAACTCTCACATCCATGCATGACCATTGGAAAAACCATAGCCTTCACTAGACGGACCTTTGTTGGCAAAGTAATGTCTCTGCTTTTTAATATGCTGTCTAGGTTGGTCATGACTTCCCTTCCAAGGAGTAAGCGTCTTTTAATTTAATGGCTGCAGTCACCATTTGCAGTGATTTTGGTGCCAAAAAAATAAACTCAGCCACTGTTTCCACTTTTTCTCCATCTATTTGCCATGAAGTGATGGGGCCAGATGCCATGATCTTAGTTTTCTGAATGTTGAGCTTCAAGATAACTTTTTTTATATTCTTTTTCTGATTTATTTTCCATTGTGGTTTCTTACAGGATATTGAATATAGTTTCCTAGCTACACAGTAGGGCCTTGTTGTTCATCTATTGTATATATAATGATTTGCATCTGCTAGTCCTAAACTCCCAGTCCATCCTTACTGCATCCCTCTTCCCATCAACAACCACAAGTCTGTTCTCTTTGTCTCTGAGTCTGTTTGGCAGATACGTTCATTTGTGCCATGTTTTAGATTCTACATACAAGTGGTATCATATGGTATTAGTCTTTCTCTTTTGGATTACTTAGCATTTGTTCTTTCCGTATGCCTGAGTAGTATTCCATTATGTGTGTATATATATACACACATGGTAGTTTAGCTGCTAAGTGGTTTAGTCCGACTCTTGCAATCACATGGACTGTAGCCTGCCAGGCTCCTCTGTCCATAGGATTCTCAAGGCAAGAATACTGGAGTGTGTTGTCATTTCCTTCTCCAGGGGATCTTTCCAATCTATCTATCTATCTATCTATCTATGTGTGAGTGTGTGTGTGTGTGTGTGCATATATACATGCACACACCATATTTTCTTTATTTATTGAATAGGCTTTTCTTCATTCCTTTTTTCACTCTTCTTCATTGCCACATACCCATTCCCTGGGTTCATGATCCTCAGATACATTATCTCCACAGAAGCTCTTGTCTCAGACTTCACCATATAGGGAATAATCTAGGCTTACATAATTGCTAAATTTTTAGGCAAATATTATCAGAGTGAAGCCAGGAGAAAGAGAAACTCTGAGTAAAAACTGATTACTTGAGAAAGAAGAATGAAATTGGAGGAATCAACCTGCCTGACTTCAGGCTCTGCTATAAAGCTACAGTCATCAAGACTGTATGGTACTGGCACAAAGACAGAAATATAGATCAATGGAACAAAGTAGAAAGCCCAGAGATAATCCATGCACCTATGGACACCTCATCTTTGACAAAGGAGGCAAGAATATACAATGGAGAAAAGACAATCTCTTTAACAATGGTGCTGGAAAAACTGGTCACTCACTTATAAAAGAAAGAAACTAGAACACTTTCTAACACCATACAAAAAAATAAACTCAAAATAGATTAAAAATCTAAATGTAAGACCAAAAACTATAAAACTCCTAGAGGAAAAACATAGGCTAAACTCTCTCTGACATAAATCACAACAGGATCCTCTATGACCCACCTCCCAGAGTAATGGGAATAAAAGTGAAAATAAGCAAATGGGACCTAATTAAACTTAAAAGCTTTTGTGCAATGAAGGAAACTACAAGCAAAGTGAAAAGGTAGCCTTCAGAATGGGAGAAAATAATAGCAAATGAAGCAACTGACAAAGAGTTAATCTCAAAAATATGGAGCTCCTGCAGCTCCATTCTAGAAAAATAAATGACCCAATCAAAAAATGGTCAAAATAACTAAGCAGACATTTCTCCAAAGAAGTCATACATATGGCTAACAAACACATGAAAAGATGCTCAAAATCACTCATTATCAGAGAAATGCAAATCAAAACCATGATGAGGTACCATTTCATGCCATTCAGAATGGCTGCTGTCCACAATTCCACAAACAATAAATGCTGGAGAGGGTGTGGAGAAAAGGGAACCCTCTTACACTCTTGGTGGGGATGCAAGCTAGTACAGCCACTATGGAGAACAGTATGGAGATTTCTTAAAAACCTCGAAATAGAACTTCCATATGACCCAGCAATTGCACTGCTGGCATACACACCGAGGAAACCAGAATTGAAAGAGACACGTGTATCCCAATGTTCATCGCAGCACTGTTTATAATAGCTAGGACATGGAAGCAACCTAGATGTCCATTGGCAGATGAATGGATAAGAAAGCAATGGTACACAATGGACTATTACTCAGCCATTAAAAAGAACACATTTGAATCAGTTCTAATGAGGTGGATTGAACTAGAGCCTATTACACAGAGTGAAGTAAGCCAGAAAGAAAAACACCAATACAATATACTAACACATGTATATGGAATTTAGAAGAATGGTAACAATAATCTTACATGTGAGACAGCAAAAGAGACACAGATGTATAGAACAGTCTTTTTGACTTTGTGGGGAAGATGAGGGTGTGATGATTTGAGAGAATAGCATTGAAACATGTATATTATCATATGTGAAATAGATCGCCAGTCCAGGTTTGATGCATGATACAGGGTGCTCAGGGCTAGTGCACTAGGATTATCCTGAGGGATGAGATGGGGAGGGAGGTGGGAGCAGGGTTCAGGATGGGGAACACATGTACACTCGTGGCAGATTCATGTCAATGTATGACAAAACCACTACAATATTGTAAAGTAATTAGCCTTCAATTAAAATAAATATATTTAAAAAACTGATTATCATTAAAGAGATTGAACTGAAAGTGAAAAAAAAAAAGTATTGCTGACTCCATTCTCAAGGAATCAGCCCTAACTGCATATGATTTTTATCATACCTTCAAGGAATAGATAATCCCCATTTCAGAAATATTTTTGGAGTCTAGATATAGATAATACAGATATGCTCCCCAACTGACTTTAGGAAATTATTAACTTACTACTGAAAAATAAATATAACAAACCAAAATTATAGTCTCTCTTCTGAACATAAATACAAAAATCCTTTTTAAACATTAGGAAATTGAAAGATGATTGAAGTACCTGGATTCAATAATTTATATTTAGGTATATGATATAAAGAAATTTGTGCACATATGCACAAAGTTGGTTGCTAAATCAATTTTTGCAACACAAAAACCAGAAACAACTTAAATGTCTACCATGGTGAATGCATAAGTGATGAAGGCTTGATGAGATAGAATTCTAGAATATCATATAGCAGTTAAAATGAATGAATGTTATATAAATAACATGGATAAATTGGTATAAATTAATGAGTTAGATATTTATATATCAACTTTGATAGATCTGAAAAGCATAATGTTGAGTTAAAGTAATCTGCAGAATGGTTCATATCATATTTAGCTTTTTTAAGGCAACCCAAACAATATTATATAATTTTTCATTAAAAAACAATGTGTAAGAGTCTGATGGGAAAGACACATCAAATTCGTGATTATTAATGGTCCTGGGTAAGAAGAAGTGTAATTGGTTTGGGGAGGAATACAAAGAGGATTTAACCCCATCTGTAAATTTTACTCATTTTCAGAAAAAGAAAAGTTGTTGAGCAGTTATGATAGGATTGATGTTTACTAGTTCTGAAAGGCAAATAATTATAATTTTTCTTAGTAACTTTCTGTATATTTTCATAATAAAATTGTAAACCTCATTAGCAGATAATATTTCAGTATTGTATATTCAAGCAGCACTGAACAGTTCACTGAGAAATTGAGAGGCTTCCCTGGTGGCTCAGGGGCAAAGAATCTACCTGCCAATGCAGGAGACACAGGTTCAATCTGTGGTCTGTGAAGATCCCACATGCTGCAGAGCAACTTGGTCCCTGTGCCACTACTGTTGAGCCTGTGCTATAGAACCTGGGACCACAACTACTGAGCCCACTTGCTGCAGCTACCGAAGCCTGTGACCCTAGAGCCCAGGATCCAAGACAAGAGAAGCCTAGGAACTGCAATTAGAGAGTAACTCCTGCTTGTCACAACTAGAGAAAAATTCCTCACAACAACAAAGACCAGCACAGCCAAAAACAAATAAATAAAATTTAAAGAAATAAATTAAGATATACTCTGTAGTCAGTAGAAAAATGGGCAAATATTTAAGCAAAAAACAAGATGCAAGTAACTGCTGTTCACTTAAAATGAGTATTTCACTGGCATGTATATGTATGCATGTGTGTATGTATGTATCTGAAAGGTTGCTGCACCACGAAAGACACAGGGATTCTTGGCCTCGGGAGGAGAAGAATTCGATCCAGGGCCAGAGACCGTGCTTGATCACTCAGAGTTTTTGTGTAATAAAGTTTTATTAAAGCATAAAAGAGATAGAGAAAGCTTCTGACACAGACATCAGAAGAGGGACACAGAGTACCCCCCTTGCTAGTGTTAGCAGTGAAGTTATATACCTTTTAATTAGTTATTACAATGAATCAGAAGAATGTCTGGAGGTTGTAAAGATCTTACTAGACTCACTCCCATAATTTACATTCTANACATTGAAGGCAGACGCTTTAATCACTGAGCCACCAGGAAGCCACCAAGAGAAGCCATAAAGATGTTAAGTATCTTGACCTTTAAATTGATCGGTTAGAAATAATGTGATTTAAGGAAGGATATAAAAACTGCTGTAAATCCCACCTTGGGGGGACTCTTCACCCCCTTTCAGTGTCTATGCTGAGAGCTTTGTGCTTTCCTCCTCTTGAATGCATTCTATTCTCTTGAGTGTTTGCATGTTCGTGGATTCTATTCTTTTGCTCTGCAGACAAGAACTTGGATTCCCATCTCAGTCTGTCTAGATGTGCTTAAAAATTTGAAGAGTGCTGCTAGTGGAGAGAGCCTTGGACTTGAGTAAGGCTGGGTTTGAATTCTCGCACATGATCAGCATGCCTTTGTATGGCAGGAGTTTGTGTTGTATCCTCTCAGTTCACAATCCTCCTTTTCCTCAGAACTTTCTTCCCTCTCTGCATTTCAGGAAAATGAAAAGTACTTGCCCAGAAGTCAACCCTCCTTGTCACTGTGGATAGAATTCAGGGTAGACAAAGGACCAGAGTCTGACAACTTCTGTCTCCAGGGAATGTGGAATGGAACTGAGCAAGAAAATCAGCAGTTATTTCCAGGCCTGTGGAGGGCCATGCTCTTGATGTAGAGAGAAAGAGAAAATGGAACCAAGAGTCCTGAGGTTGTCCAGTCCTTGTTCCAGACCATCCTGAGGCCACATTCCTGTCTCTGGATTTCTTCTTGTCTTGTTATAGTTAATGGCTTTGCTGCTTGTTAAGTAGTTTGAGATGGTTTCCACTTACTAGCAACCAAGGGGATCTTAATTATTACATGGTTTCAGTCATTTAGGGGCTTCCCTGATAGCTCAGTGGGTAAAGAAACCAGCTGCAATGCAGGAGACCCCGGTTGGACTCCTGGGTTGGGAAGATCCGCTGGAGAAGGGATAGGCTACTGAATCCAATATTCTGGCCTGGAGAATTCCATGGACTGTATAGTCCATGGGGTTGCAAACAGTCGGAGATGACTGAGTAACTTTCACTTTCAGTCACTTAAGCGTCCATGAGTGGGGATTTCCCCATCTGTAAAAGGTAAATAACACGTTCTCAAGGGGTCACTGTGATTATTAGGTAAAATGCCCAGCACCAGGTGTATATTTCATTTTCCTCCTGGTCCTAGAGTGGAGAAAATCACAGAAACTAAGGTCCAGGAGGTTAACTCCAGGTCTGCTGGGAGGTAGGAACTATCCACAAAAGCAACAACCACTGTAAAGGATATTGTCTTTTCCTTGGCTTGCAGGGGTGCTGAGACAAGGGAGTGAGAGGCTGAAGTTCACAGTAGCAGGGAAGAGGGGATGGTCTGCAGGACACACAAGCCAAGCAGGACATGGGGACCACCTGGCTGACCCACGGTCTGGGCCGGCTCCAGCTGAGCTGCCATACTGGCGGGAAGGCCCGATGCACCACTGTGGGTGGGACTGGGGAGCTGAGGGTGCAGAACCTGCCCCAGGCGGAGTGCTACTGCCTCTCTTTCCCCGCGATGGGACACTCCCTGCTCCAGCCACAGCAGCTCCTGGACGTCCACGCCGCCAACCCTCAGGCAGCTTCTTGGGATCCTGGGCATACGTTTCCTCTGTGCGAACTGCCTCTCTCACCCGGGATGCTGCATGAGTCTGTGCTTCCCTCGCTCTGCCAAGAAGTTTGTGGACAGCACCGGGAAAAGCAGCGGAAGAAATCCCCTTTCTCACAGACACTAGGCAGACATGCCCAAGTCTATTTTAGTCAGAAGAAATACGTTCTTAAAAATAGGGTGTTAAGTACTGAAAAGAGAAAATCATATTTATAGATATATAATTTATCTATACATATATGTAACACATGAATTATTTAATTAAAAAATGAAGTGAAGTGAAGTGAAGTTGCTCAGTCGTGTCCGACTCTTTGCGACCCCATGGACTGTAGCCTACCAGGCTCCTCTGTCCATGGGACTCTCCAGGCAATAGTACTGGAGTGAATTGCCATTCCCTTCTCCAGAGGATCTTCCCGACCCGGGGATCAAACCTGGGTCTCCCACATTGTAGACAGACGCTTTACCGTCTGAGCCACCAGGGAAGTCTACTTAAAAAATATACATATATAAACATATTTCCCTCTCTCTGAACTCTCTGCATCTTGCTGCCTGTGTCTCTGTCTCTCTCTATATATGTATACATATACATGTATATGTGGTGATGTTCAGTCACTAAGTCACGCAGGACTCAGACCCCATGGACTGCAGCACAGCCAGGCTCCTCTGTCCCTCACTATCTCCTGGAGTTTGCTCACATTCATGTGCATTGAGGTGGTCACGCTGTCTAACCATCTCATCCTCTGCTGCCTGCTTCTTTTGCTTTCAGGCTTTCCCTGCCTCAGGGTCTTTTCCAGTGGGTCAGCTCTTCCAATCAAGTGGCCAAAGTATTGGAGTTTCAGCTTCAGCATCTGTCCTTCCAGTAAGTATTCAGAGTTGATTTCCTTTAGGATTGACTGGTTTGATCTCTCTCCTTGCAGTCCAAGGACTCTCAAGAGTCTTTTCCAATACCACAATTCAAAAGCATCAGTTCTTTGATGCTCAGCCTTCTCTATGGTCCAGCTCTCACATCCATACATGACTACTGGAAAAACCATAGCTTTGACTATATGGACCTTTATCAGCAAAGCAATGTCTCTGTTTTCTAGATTTGTCATAACTTTCCTTCCAAGGATCAAGCATTTTTTAATTTCATGGCTACAGTCACTGTCTGCAGTGCTGTTGGAGCCCCCCAGAATAAAGTCTGTCACTGTTTCTACTTTTCCCCTTCTATTTGCCATGAAGTGATGGGACCTAATGCCATAATCTTAGTAGTTTGAATGTTGAGCTTCAAGCCAACATTTTCACTCTTCTCTTTCACTTTCATCAAGAGGCTCTTTAGTTCCTCTTCACTTTCTGCTATTAGAGTGGTATCATATGCATACTGAGGTTGTTGATATTTCTCCCAGCAATCTTGATTCCAGCCTGTGCTTCATCCAGCCCAGCATTTCCCCTGATGTACTCTGTAGGGAAGTTAAATAAGCAGGGTGACAGTATACAGCCTTGACAAAGTCCTTTCCCAATTTGGAACCAGTTGGTTGTTCCATGTCTGGTTCTAACTGTTGCTTCTTGACCTATATACAGGTTTCTCAGGAGACAGGGAAGGTGGTCTGGTATTCCCATCCCTTAAAGAATTTCCCACAGTTTGTTGTGATCCACACTGTCAAAGACTTTAGCATAAGCAATGAAGCAGAAGTAGATGTTTTTCTGAAATTCCCTTGCTTTCTCTATGATTCAACAAATGTTGACAGTTTGATCTCTGGTTTCTCTGCCTTTTTTAAACTGAGCTTATTTGGAATTTCAAAATTTGGAGGTCCTCAGTTCATGTACTGCTCATGTCTAGCTGGAAGGATTTTGAACATAACCTTACTAGCATGTGAAATGAGTGCAATTGTATGGTAGTTTGAACATTCTTTGGTATTGCCCTTCTTTGGGATTGGAATGAAAACTGATCTTTTCCAGTTATGTGGCCACTGCTAAGTTTTCCAAATTTGCTGACAAATTGAGTGCAACACTTTAGCAGCATCATCCTATTTTAGGATTTAAAATAGCTTAGCTGGAATTTCAACATCATCTAGATTTGTTCATAGTAATTCTTCCTAAGGCTTACTTGACTTCACACTCTACTCCAAGATGTCTGGCTCTACGAGAGTGACCACACTCCCATATGAGAGTAGTTATCAAGGTCATTAAGACTTTTTTTGTACAGTTCTTCTGTATATTCCTGCCACCTCTCCTTAATATCTTCTGCTTCTGCTAGGTCTTTACTGTTTCTGTCCTTTTTAAAAAAATTCTTTTTTAATTGAAGGATAATTGTGTTACAGAATTTTGTTGTTTCTGTCAAACCTCGACATGAATCAGCTATAGGTATACATATTCCCCTCCCTTTTGAACCTCCTTCCCATCCCCACCCCATGCCACCCCTCTAGATTTATACAGAGCCCCTGTTTGAGTTTCCTGAGCCATACAGCAAATTCCCGTTGGCTATCTATTTTACACATGGTAATGTAAGTTTCCATGTTACTCTTTCCATACATCTCACCCTCTCCTCCCCTCTCCCCATGTCCATAGGTCTATTCCCTGTTTCTCAATTGCTGCCCTGTAAATAAATTCTTCAGTATCATTTTTCTAGATTCCTTAATATTCATTAGAATATGATATTTATCTTTCTCTTTCTGACTCACTTCATTCTGTATAATAGGTTCTAGGTTCGTCCACCTCATCAGAATTGAGTCAAATGCACTCCTTTTTATGGCTGAGTAATATTCCATTGTGTATATGTACCACAACTTCTTTATCCATTCATCTGTTGATGGACATCTAGGTTGCTTCCATGTGATAGTGTATTAGTGCTGCAATGAACAATGCGATACATGTGTCTCTTTCAATTTTGGTTTCCTAGGAGTGGGATTGCTGGGTCATATGGTGGTTTTATTCCTAGGTTTTTAAGGTATCTCCATACTGTCTTCCATAGTGGCTGTATCAATTTACATTCCCACCAACAGTGTAAGAACATTCCCTTTTCTCCACAATCTCTCCAGCATTTATTGTGTGTAGACTTTTTGATGATGGCCATTCTGACCAGTGTGAGGTGATATCTCATTGTAGTTTTGATTTGCATTCTCTAATAATGAGCAGACCCGACATCCAAGGAGCAGTGGCTGCATGGGTGCAGGAGGGCCTAGAGGAGCTATCACACATTCAAGGTCAGGAGGGGTGGCAGTGAGGAGATACTCCTCTTCCAAGGTAAGGAGCAGCAGCTGCACTTTGCTGGAGCAGCCATGAAGAGATATCCCACTTCCAGGGTAAGAGAAACCCTAGTAAGATGGTAGGTGTTGCAAGAGGGCATCAGAGGGCAGACACACTAAAACCATAATCACAGAAAACTAGTCAATCTAATCACACTAGGACCACAGCCCTGTCTAGTTCAATAAAGCTAAGCCATGTCTTGTGGGGCCACCCAAGACAGGAGGGCATAGTGGAGAGGTCTGACAGAATGTGGTCCACTGGAGAAGGGAATGGCAAACCACTTCAGTATTCTTGCCTTGAGAACCCCATGAACAGTATGAAAAGGCAAAATGATAGGATACTGAAAGAGGAACTCCCCAGGTCAGTAGGTGCCCAATATGCTACTGGAGGTCAGTGGAGAAATAACTCCAGAAATAAGGAAAGGATGGAGCCAAAGCAAAAACAATACCCAGTTGTGGATGTGACTGGTGATAGAAGCAAGGTCCGACGCTGTAAAGAGCAATATTGCATAGGATCCTGGAATGTCAGGTCCATGAATCAAGGCAAATTGGAAGTGGTCAAACAGGAGATGGCAAGAGTGAACGTCAACATTCTAGGAATCAGCAAACTAAAGTGGACTGGAATGGGTGAATTTAACTCAGATGACTATTTATATCTACTACTGTGGGCAAGAATCCCTTAGAAGAAATGAAGTAGCCATCATAGTCAACAAAAGAGTCCAAAATGCAGTACTTGGATGCAATCTCAAAAATGACAGAATGATCTCTGTTCATTTCCAAGGCAAATCATTCAATATCACAGTAATCCAAGTCTATGCCCCAACCAGTAACGCTGAAGAAGCTGAAGTTGAATGGTTCTATGAAGACCTACAAGACCT
>SJXQ01010195.1:122993-159499 GCA_006408695.1 Aepyceros melampus | reverse complement strand
GCTGAAGAATCAATGCTTTTGAACTGAGGTGTTGGAAAAGACTCTTGAGAGTCCCTTGGACTGCAAGGAGATCCAACCAGTCCATTCTAGAGATCAGCCCTGGGTGTTCTTTGGAAGGAATTATGCTAAAGCTGAAACTCCAGTACTTTGACCACATCATGTGAAGAGTTGACTTATTGGAAAAGACCCTGATGCTGGGAGGGATTGGGGGCAGGAGGAGAAGGGGTTGACAGAGGATGAGATGGCTGGATGGCATCATCAATAGACGTGAGTTTGAATGAGCTCTGGGCATTGGTGATGGACAGGGAGGCCTGGCGTGCTGCGATTTATGGGGTCGCAAAGAGTTGGACACGACTGTGTGACTGAACTGAACTGAACTGAATAATGAGCTATGTTGAGCTTCTTTTCATGTGTTTGTTGGCCATCTGTATGTCTTTGGAGAAGTGTCTGTTTAAATCTTTTCCCCACTTTTTGATTGGGTTGTTTGCTTTTCTGGCGTTGAGTTGTATGAGCTGCTTGTACATTTTGGAAATTAATCCTTTGTCAGTTGTTTCACTTGCTATTATTTTCTCGCATTCTGGAGGTTGTCTTTTCACCTTGCTTATAGTTTTCTTTGTTGTGCAAAAGTTTTTAAGCTTAATCTGGTCCCACCTGTTTACTTTTGTTTTTATTTCCATTACACTAGAATGTGGGTCATAGAAGATCTTGCTTTGAATTATGTCATGTTCTGCCTATGTTTTCCTCTAAGAGTTTTACTGTTTCTGGTCTCACATTTAGGTCTTTAATCCATTTTGAGTTTATCTTTGTGTATGCTGTTAGGAAGTGTTCTAATTTCATTCTTTTACATGTAGCTGTCCAGTTTTCCCAGCATCATTTATTGAAGAAGCTGTCTTTGCCCCATTGTATATTCTTGTATCCTTTATCAAAAATAAGATACCCATAGGAACATGGGTATATTTCTGGGCTTTCTATCTTGTTCCATTGGTCTATATTTCTGTTTTTGTGCCAGTACCATACTGTCTTGATGACTGTAGCTTTGTAGTGTAATCTGAAGTCAGGAAGGTTGATTCTTCCAGCTCCATTCTGCTTTCTCAGGACTGCTTTGGCTATTCAGGGTTGTTTGTGTTTCCATATGAATTGTGAAATTTTTTGTTCTGGTTCTGTGAAGAATGCCATTGGTAATTTGATAGGGATCCTACTGAGTCTGTAGATTGCATTTGGTAGTATAGTCATTTTCACAAATCAATTCTTTGTACCTAGGAACATGGAATACCTCTCCATCTGTTTATGTCATCTTTGATTTCTTTCATTAATGTCTTGTAATTTTCTGTGTACAGTTCTTTTGTCTCCTTAGCTAAGTTTATTCTTAGATATTTAATTCTTTTTGTTGCAATGGTGAATGGGATTGATTCCTTAATTTCTCTTTCTGATTTTTCATTGTTAGTACATAGAAATGCAAGTGATTTCTGAGTATTGATTTTGATCCTGCAACTTTGCTAAATTCACTGATTAGCTCTAGTAATTTTCTGATACTATCTTTAGGGTTTTCTATGTACAGTTTCATGTTATCTGCAAACAGTGAGAGCTTACTGCTTTTCCAATCTGGATTCCTTTTATTTCTTTTTTTTCCCTCTTATTGCTGTAGCTCGGACTTCCAGAACTATGTTGAGTAATAGTGGTGAAAGTGGACACCCTTGTCTTGTTCTTGATCTTAGGGGGATGCTTTTAGTTTTTCAACATTGAGAATAATGTTTGCTGTAGGCCTATCATATATGGCCTTTACTAAGTTGAGGTAGGTTCCTTCTATGCCCATTTTTTGAAGAGTTTTAATCATAAATGGGAGCTGAATTTTGTCAAAGTCTTTTTCTGCATCTATTGAGATGATCATATGGTTTTTATCTTTTGATTTGTTAATATGGTATATCGCATTGATTGATTTGCATATACTGAAGCATCCTTGCATCCCTCGAATAATCCCAACTTGATCATGGTGTATGAACTTTGATGTGTTGCTGAACTCTTGTTTGCTAAACTTTTGTTGAGGATTTTTGCACCTATGTTCATCAGTGATATTGGCTTGTAGTTTTCTTTTTTTGTGTTGTTTTTGTCTGGTTTTAGTATCGGGGTGATGGTAGCCTTGTAGAATGAGTCTGGAAGGGTTCTTTCCTCTTCAGTTTTTTGAAAGAGCTTTAGAACGCTAGGCCTTAGCTCTTCTCTAAATGTTTGATAGAATTCTCCTGTGAATCCACCTGGTCCTGGGCTTTTTTTTCGGGAGATTTTTGATCACAGATTCAATTTCAGTGCTTGTAACTGGATTGTTCATAATTTCTATTTCTTCCTGGTTCAGTCTTGGAAGATTGAACTTTTCTAAGAATCTGTCTATTTCTTCCAGGATATCCATTTTATTGCCATATAGTTGATCATAATAGCCACTTATAATCCTTTGCACTTCTGCATTGTCTGTTGTAACCTCTCCTTTTTCATTTCTGATTTGTTGGTTTGATTCTTGTCTCTTTTGTTCTTGATGAGTCTGGCTAAAGTTTTGTCAATTTTGTTTACCTTTTCAAAGAACCAGCTTTTAGTTTTATTGATCTTTACTATTGTTTCTTTCATTTCTTTTTCGTTTATTACTGCCTGGATCATTATGATTTCTTTCCTTCTAGTAATTTTGAGGTTTTTTTGTTCTTCTTTTTCCAGTTGTTTTAGGGGTAAAGTTAGGTTGTTTATCTGATGTTTTTCTTGTTTCTTGAGGTAGGATTGTATTGCTATAAAATTCCCTCTTAGAACTGCTTTTGTTGCATCCTGTAGGTTTTGAGTTGTCATGTTTTCATTGTCATTTGCTTCTAGAAATTTTTTGAGTTCCCTTTTGATTTCTTCAATAACCTGTTGGTTATTTAGAAACGTGTTGTTTAATCTCCATGCGTTTTTGTTTCTTACAGTTCTTTCTTGTAACTGATATCTAGTCTTATAGCTCTGTGGTTGCAGAAGATGCATGATACAATTTCAATTCTCTTAAATTTATGGAGGTTTGATTTGGGACCCAGGATGTGGTCTATCCTGGAGAATGTTCCATGTGCACTTGAGAAGGAGGTGTATTCTTCTGCATTTGGACGGAATGTCCTGAAAATATCGAGATCCATCTCATCTAATGTGTCATTTAAGACTTGTGTTTCCTTATTAATTTTCTGTTTTGATGATCCGCCGATTGGTGTGGGTAGGGTGTTAAGGTCTCCTACTATTATTGTGCTACTGTCAATTTCTTCTTTTATGTCTGTTAGTGTTTCTGTTATGAATTGAGGTGCTCCTATGTTGGGTACATGCTGCTGCTGCTGCTAAGTCGCTTCAGAGCTGTGGTTGCAGAAGATGCATGGTACAATTTCAATTCTCTTAAATTTACGGAGGTTTGATTTGGGACCCAGGATGTGGTCTATCCTGGAGAATGTTCCATGTGCACTTGAGAAGAAGGTGTATTCTTCTGCATTTGGACGGAATGTCCTGAAAATATCGAGATCCGTCTCATCTAATGTGTCATTTAAGACTTGTGTTTCCTTATTAATTTTCTGTTTTGATGATCTGCCAATTGGTGTGGGTAGGGTGTTAAGGTCTCCTACTATTATTGTGCTACTGTCAATTTCTTCTTTTATGTCTGTTAGTGTTTCTGTTATGAATTGAGGTGCTCCTATGTTGGGTACATGCTGCTGCTGCTGCTAAGTCGCTTCAGTCGTGTCCGACTTTATGCGACCCCATAGACGGCAGCCCACCAGGCTCCTCCATCCCTGGGATTCTCCAGGCAAGAACGCTGGAGTGGGTCACCATTTCCTTCTCCAATGCATGGAAGTGAAAAGGGAAAGTGAAGTTGCTCAGTCATGTTGGGTGCATAGATATTTACAATTGTTATGTCTTCCTCTTGGATTGATCCCTTGATCATTATGTAGTGTCCTTCCTTATCTCTTGTAATAGTCTTTATGTTAAGGTCTATTTTGTCTGATATGAGGATCACTACACCAGCTTTCTTTTGTTTCCCATTTGCATGGAATATATTTTTCCATCCGCTCACTTTCAGTTTATATGTGTGTTGAGGTCTGAAGTGGGTTTCTTGTAGACAGGGTATGTATATGGATCTGGTTTTTTGTATCCATTCAGCCAGTCTGTGTCTTTTGGTTGGACCATTTAATCCATTTACATTTAAAGTAAATACTGATATATATGTTCCTATTGCCATTTTCTTAATTGTTTGGGGTTGATTTTGTAGATCTTTTTTCTTGTCTTGTATTTCTTAACTATATAAGTCCTTTAACATTTGTTGTAAAGCTGGTTTTGTGGTACTGAATTCTCTTAACTTTTGCTTGTCTGAAAAGCTTTTTATTTCTCCATCCATTTTGAATGAGATCCTTGCTGGGTACAGTAATCTTGGTTGTAGATTTTTCCTTTCAGTACTTTAAATATATCCTGCCATTCTCTTCTGGCCTACAGAGTTTTTGCTGAAAGATCAGCTGTTGAGCATATGAGCTTTCCCTTGTATGTTACTTGTTGCTTCTCCCTTGCTGCTTTAATGTTTTTCTTTGTGTTTAGTTTTTATTAGTTGGATTAGTATGTGTTTTGGCATTTTTCTCCTTGGTTTTATCCTGTATGGGACTCTGTGTCTCTTGCACTTGATTGATTATTTCCTTTTCCATGTTGGGGAAGTTTCAAAGTATAATATCTTTAAAAATTTTTTCATACCCTTTCTTTTTCTCTTCTTCTTCTGGAATCCCTATAATTCCAATGTTGGTGCATTTGATATTGTCCCAGAGGTCTCTGAGACTGTTATCAGTTGTTTTCATTCTTTTTACTTTATTCTGCTCTTCAGAAGTTATTTCCACCACTTTGTCTTCCAGCTCACTGATTCATTCTTCTGCTTCAGATATTCTGCTATTGATTCTTTCTAGAGTATTTTTACTTTCACTAGTTGTGTTGTTTGTCTCTGTATGTTTACTCTTTAATTCTTCTAGGTCTTTGTTAATTTATTCTTGCATTTTATCCATTTTGTTTTCAAGGTTTTTGATCATTTTACTATCATTATCCTGAATTCTTTTTCAGGTAGTTTGCCTATTTCCTCTTCATTTATTTGGACTAATGTGTTTCTAGTTTCTTCCTATCTTCCAGCTCACTGATTCATTCTTCTGCTTCAGATATTCTGCTATTGATTCTTTCTAGAGTATTTTTACTTTCACTAGTTGTGTTGTTTGTCTCTGTATGTTTACTCTTTAATTCTTCTAGGTCTTTGTTAATTTATTCTTGCATTTTATCCATTTTGTTTTCAAGGTTTTTGATCATTTTACTATCATTATCCTGAATTCTTTTTCAGGTAGTTTGCCTATTTCCTCTTCATTTATTTGAACTAATGTGTTTCTAGTTTCTTCCTTCATCTGTGTAGTATTTCTCTGCCTTTTCATTATTTTTTAAAAAGTTTACTGTTTGAGGTCTCCTTTTCCCAGGCTTCAGGGTTGAATTCTTTCTTCCTTTTGGTTTCTGCCCTCCTGAGGTTGGTCCAGTGGTTTGTGTAAGCTTGTAAAGGGTGAGATTTGTGCTGAGTTTTTGTTTGTTTTTCCTCTGATGGGTAAGGCTGAGTGAGGTGGTAATCCTGTCTGCTGATGATTGGGTTTGTATTTTTGTTTTGTTGTTTAGAAGAGGCATCCTGCACAGGGTGCTACTAGTGGGTGGTGATGCCGGGTCTCGTATTCAAGTGGTTTTCTTTGTGTGAGTTCTCACTATTTGATACTCCCTAAGATTAGTTCCCTGGTTGTCTAGAGTCTTGGAGTCAGTGCTCCCACTCCAAAAGCCCTGGGCTTCATTTCTGGTCAGGAACGAAGATTCCACAAGTAGTTTGTTATGGGATTAAGTGAGATTAAAACAAATATCCAAAAACAAGAAACCAAAGATGAACCCCAGACAAATGGCAATTACAAAATCAAGCAAATAATACACTCATGGCTGATTCATGTCAATGGGTAGCAAAACGAATACAGTATTGTAAAGCAAAACAAACTAAAAAATAAAAATTAATTAAAGAAAAAAAATAGAATATACACATATACACAACACCCATGAGCAAAGTGAAAACAGCCCACCAACAAAAGTACAGTACAGTAGATTGACCCAACAAACAAAGGAAATAAAAAATTATATTTACCAGTTAAGAACAAAACTAACTAAAGCATGAACTGGAAAATAAAACTAAAGCAAGGTGCCAGTTGGGGAATAAAGCAATGAAAATTAAACTACCAAAATGTTGAGAGGAAAGGAAAGAAAGAATAGATATGCAAAGTTAAATAGAGGTAGATTAAGAAGATTTATATACATTAAAGATTAACTGCAAGGGGAAAAGAATAGTAGGAAAGACAAACAAAGGAATAAATGTAGAAAAAATATAATAGGTTTAAAAAATTAAAATTATAAAGAAGAGAAAAGAAAGAAAAAACAGAAGAAAAAAAAAAAAAAGGAAAACTCCACAGAATTGCAAAAGCCCAATGCAGAAGCAAAGGTTTATAATAGCAAAAAAAAAAAAAAAAGTGACTGATTAAAAAAAAAGCTCAAAAGCTTAATTAAATTTCATAGTGCCAATAAAATCAACAACTACAACAGAGACGGGTGGAAAGGGGAAAAATATCCAAAGGGATCTACAGAGTAAAACAAAACCTAAAAATAATAAATGCTTTTTCCGAGTCACTGCTGTCAGAGTCCTTTCCCTTGCTGGGAGTGACAGTCCACCTCACCTCTCTAGGATGCCCTCCAACACTGCTGATCTCTGGACCTGCTGTGGGGAAAGCTCAGATTCTAATTTTGTCCTCCTCCTGTATGTTCTTGCCTCCAATATCCACAGTTATCAGAACTACTGAATTTTCTTTTGTAGGAGCTCTCAATGACCATTTATATATTCCATAGACACAGAGTCTGCCTAGTTGATCATGTGGATTTAATCTGCAGCTTGTACAGCTGGTGGGAAGGTTTTGGGTCTTCTTCCTCAGCCACACTGCCCCTGGGTTTCAATTCTGGTTTTATTTCCACTTCTGCATGTGGGTCGTCCACTGGGGTTTGCTCCTGAGGTTTCCCTGGAGGACTTGGTCTGCACCAGGGAGGGCCAGGTGTGAAGAAGGTGCAGCTGCTTGGGTCACAGGGGTTCTGGCAGCACCAGGTACTCAGGGGAGTTTGTGGCTAAGGGCATCAGGAACTATAGTGCTCTAGGAGGGCATGGCACTCCATGGAGAAGGAAATGGCACCCCACTCCAGTGTTCTTGCCTGGAGAATCCCAGGGACGGGGGAGCCTGGTGGGCTGCCGTCTATGGGGTTGCACAAAGTTGGACACGACTGAAGCGACTTAGCAGCAGTAGCAGGAGGGCATGACAACCAGTACTGGCCAGTACGCTCCAGTATTCTTGCCTGGAGAACCCCCCTCCCTGACAGAGAAGACTAGAAGACCACAGTTCACAGGGTAGCAAAGAGTTGGACACTACTGAAGTGACCCTGCCCGCACAGATGCAAGACTTTTCTGCCCCAGTGAGAGTTGAGTGTGAAGGAGGCCCAGCTGCTTGGCCTGTGGGGACCCTGGCGGCGCGAAGTGTGCAGGGACAGGACTGCCTCTGCTGCAGGAGTTATGACTCTATCAGAGTCGTTTTTCGAGCCTGCTGTAGCTGGCAATCAGAAGGCCTCTTTGGCCAGTCTTGCTCTGTAGGTCTGCCCATTCAGACACACAGAGGGACCCCCCTGGCTGGGCATTCTACTCTTGTTCTGCACAACAGTCACTTAAAGGAGCATCCTGGATGAGGTCCTAACTCTGTCGTTCAGTGCATCAGACGTTTGATGGGCCAGCCTCTCTATTAGCTGCTGCCAATGCTGATGTAGGGAGAGAGAGGCTATGGTGATGGCTCCATCCCCTATGTGTGACTCAGCAGTATTGCCTTGCTTCCATGGCCACCTGGCTTTCCTCCACAGGCATTTCTCATCACAATCTCCTCCCTCACCTCCCCTCGATCTGTCTCTCTGCAGTCAACAGCGGCCCTCACCCTGGGCTCACTCCACACTCCCCAAACTCCAGCTCCCAGCCACTGCGCCTTCCAGGGGACCCTCATCCCTGTCCGGGGTGTGATGGCTGCAGCAAGGAGTGTCTGATTCTCATTCTACTTAGGCTGCCACAGATCAGCTGTTTCACTCTCAGCCTTAAATGTTTCTCCTCTAACTCAGACAACTACCCGATGTGGGGATTGGACTCCTGCTTGAGTTTCCCCACCCACCAAGGGCAGGTGCAGTTCTACTAACACTCCTGTTTTCCCCCTTAGTTCCTTCATCCTACCAAGTTTTGCATGGTTCTATATATTCTTTTCCTCTGGTCAGATATTCCTGTCCGCTCTCAGCTGGTGTTATGCACGCACTTCTGTATCCTAAGGTGTATTCCTGATGTATCCATGGAGAGATGTACTCCACGTCCACCGACTTCTCTGCCATCTTTAATCCTCTTTTTCTGTCCTTTATTGTGCCCATCCTTGCATGAAATGTTCCCTTGATGGCTTTACTTTTCTTGAAGAGATCTCTAGCCTTTCCCATTCTATCGTTTTCCTTTATTTCTTTGCATAGTTCATTGAGAAACTAAGGTGTATTCCTGATGTATCCATGGAGAGATGTACTCCACGTCCACCGACTTCTCTGCCATCTTTAATCCTCTTTTTCTGTCCTTTATTGTGCCCATCCTTGCATGAAATGTTCCCTTGATGGCTTTACTTTTCTTGAAGAGATCTCTAGCCTTTCCCATTCTATCGTTTTCCTTTATTTCTTTGCATAGTTCATTGAGAAGGCTTTCTGAGCTTTCCCTGTTGGTCTCTGGAACTGTGACTAATTGGGTGTATCTTTCCTTTTCCCTCTTGCCTTTTTGCTTCTCTTCTTTGCTCAGCTATTTGTAAACCTCCTCAGAAAACTGCTTTGCTTTCTTGCATTTCTTTTTCTCGGCGATGGTTTTGGTCACTGCCTGCTATATAAAGTTACAAACCTTCATCCATACCTCTTTAGGCACTCTGTCTACCAGATCCAATTCCTTAAGTTTATTCATCACCTCCACTGTATAATCATAAGGGATTTTATTTAGGTCATACCTGAATAGCCTAATGATTTTCCCTACTTTCTTCAACTTAACCTTGATTTTTGCAATAAGGTGCTCATGATCTGAGCCGCAGTCAGCCCCAGGTCTTGTTTTTGCTGGTTGTTAAGAGTTTCTTCATCTTTGGCTGGAAAGAACATAATCAATCTGATTTCAGAATTGGTTATATGGTGATGTCCACTTGTATAGTTGTCTCTTGTGTTGTTGGAAAAGGATATTTGCTTAACAAAACTCTGTTAGCCTTTGCCCTGCTTCATTTTGTACTCCAAGGCCAGACTTGCCTGTTGTTCCAGGTATCTCTTGACTTCCTACTTTTGCATTCCAATCCCCTATGATGAAAACGAGGTTTGGTGTTCTAGAAGGTCTTGTGGGTTTTTAATAGAACTAGTCAACTTCAACTTCTTCAGCACTAATTGGGGCATAGACTTGGATTATTATGATGTTGAATGTTTTACCTTGGAAACGAAGCGAGATCATTCTGTCGTTTTTGCGTATCTGAGGTTTTTGCATATTTTGTATTTTTGGACCTGGTGGGCTGCCGTCTATGGGGTTGCACAAAGTTGGACACGACTGAAGCGACTTAGCAGCAGTAGCAGGAGGGCATGGCAACCAGTACTGGCCAGTACGCTCCAGTATTCTTGCCTGGAGAACCCCCCTCCCTGACAGAGAAGACTGGCAGACCACAGTTCACAGGGTAGCAAAGAGGTGGACACTACTGAAGTAACCCTGCATGCAGAGATGCAAGACTTTTCTGCCTGTGGCAGCTCTGCCCCAGTGAGAGTTGAGTGTGAAGGTGGCCCAGCTGCTTGGCCTGTGGGGACCCTGGCAGCGCGAAGTGTGCAGGGACACGGACTGTCTCTGCTGCAGGAGTTATGGCCCTATCAGGGTCGTTTTTCGAGCCTGTTGTAGCTGGCAATCAGAAGGCCTCTTTGGCCAGTCTTTCTCTGTAGCTCTGCCCATTCAGGCACACAGAGGGACTCCCCTGGCTGGGCATCCTACTCTTGTTCTGCACATCAGTCACTTAAAGGAACAACCTGGGTGAGGTCCTAACTCTGTCGTTCAGTGCATCAGACGTTTGATGGGCCAGCCTCTCTATTGAGGTGAGGTGAGGTCGCTCAGTCGTGTCCGACTCTTTGTGACCCCATGGACTGTAACCTACTAGGCTTCTCAGTCCATGGGATTCTCCAGGCAAGAATACTGGAGTGGATTGCCATTTCCTTCTCCAGAGGATCTTCCCAACCCAGGGATCGAACCCGGGTCTCCCGCATTGGAGGCAGACGCTTTAACCTCTGAGCCACCAGGGAAGCCTCTCTATTAGCTGCTGCCAATGCTGATGTAGGGAGAGAGAGGCTATGGTGATGGCTCCATCCCCTATGCGTGACTCAGCAGTATCGCCTTGCTTCCATGGCCACCTGGCTTTCCTCCACAGGCATTTCTCATCACAATCTCCTCCCTCACCTCCCCTCAATCTGTCTCTGCAGTCAACAGCAGCCCTCGCCCTGGGCTCACTCCATACTCCCCAAACTCCAGCTCCCAGCCACTGCGCCTTCCAGGGGACCCTCATCCCTGGCCAGGGTGTGTATGGCTGCAGCAAGGACTGTCTGATTCTCATTCCACTTAGGCTGCCACAGATCAGCTGTTTCACTCTCAGCCTTAATTGTTTCTCCTCTGACTCAGACAACTACCACTTGCTTCCATGGCCACCTGGCTTTCCTCCACAGGCATTTCTCATCACAATCTCCTCCCTCACCTCCCCTCAATCTGTCTCTGCAGTCAACAGCAGCCCTCGCCCTGGGCTCACTCCATACTCCCCAAACTCCAGCTCCCAGCCACTGCGCCTTCCAGGGGACCCTCATCCCTGGCCAGGGTGTGTATGGCTGCAGCAAGGACTGTCTGATTCTCATTCCACTTAGGCTGCCACAGATCAGCTGTTTCACTCTCAGCCTTAATTGTTTCTCCTCTGACTCAGACAACTACCCGATGTGGGGATCGGACTCCTGCTTGAGTTTCCCCACTCACCAAGGGCAGGTGCAGTTCTACTAACACTCCTGTTTCCCCCCTTAGTTCCTTCATCCTACCAAGTTTTGCATGGTTCTATATATTCTTTTCCTCTGGTCAGGTCCTCCTGTCCGCTCTCAGCTGGTGTTCTGCACGCACTTCTGTATGCTAAGGTGTATTCCTGATGTATCCATGGAGAGATGTACTCCACGTCCACCGACTTCTCTGCCATCTTTAATCCTCTTTTTCTGTCCTTTATTGTGCCCATCCTTGCATGAAATGTTCCCTTGATGGCTTTACTTTTCTTGAAGAGATCTCTAGCCTTTCCCATTCTATCGTTTTCCTTTATTTCTTTGCATAGTTCATTGAGAAGGCTTTCTGAGCTTTCCCTGTTGGTCTCTGGAACTGTGACTAATTGGGTGTATCTTTCCTTTTCCCTCTTGCCTTTTTGCTTCTCTTCTTTGCTCAGCTATTTGTAAACCTCCTCAGAAAACTGCTTTGCTTTCTTGCATTTCTTTTTCTCGGCGATGGTTTTGGTCACTGCCTGCTATATAAAGTTACAAACCTTCATCCATACCTCTTTAGGCACTCTGTCTACCAGATCCAATTCCTTAAGTTTATTCATCACCTCCACTGTATAATCATAAGGGATTTTATTTAGGTCATACCTGAATAGCCTAATGATTTTCCCTACTTTCTTCAACTTAACCTTGATTTTTGCAATAAGGTGCTCATGATCTGAGCCGCAGTCAGCCCCAGGTCTTGTTTTAGCTGGTTGTTAAGAGTTTCTTCATCTTTGGCTGGAAAGAACATAATCAATCTGATTTCAGAATTGGTTATATGGTGATGTCCACTTGTATAGTTGTCTCTTGTGTTGTTGGAAAAGGATATTTGCTTAACAAAACTCTGTTAGCCTTTGCCCTGCTTCATTTTGTACTCCAAGGCCAGACTTGCCTGTTGTTCCAGGTATCTCTTGACTTCCTACTTTTGCATTCCAATCCCCTATGATGAAAACGAGGTTTGGTGTTCTAGAAGGTCTTGTGGGTTTTTAATAGAACTAGTCAACTTCAACTTCTTCAGCACTAATTGGGGCATAGACTTGGATTATTATGATGTTGAATGTTTTACCTTGGAAACGAAGCGAGATCATTCTGTTGTTTTTGCGTATCTGAGGTTTTTGCATATTTTGTCATTTTTGGATATCTGAGATTGCACCCAAGTATTGCATTTCAGAGTCTTCTGTTGACTATGAGGGCTACTCCATTTCTTCTAAGGGATTTATGGCCACAGTAGTAGATATAATGGTCATCTGAATTAAACTCACCCATTCTAATCAATTTTAATTCACTGATTCTTAAGATGTTGATGTTCACTCTTGCCCTCTCCTGCTTGACCACATCCAATTTACTTTGATTCATGGACCCAACATTCCAGATTCCTGTGCAATATTGTTCTTTACAGCATCGGACTTTACTTTCACCACCAGACACATCCACAACTGAGCCTCATTTCCACTTTGACTCAGCTGCTTCATTCTTTCTGGAGCTATTAGTAACTGCCCTCTGGTCTTATCCAGTAGCATGTTGGACACCTTCTGACCTGTGGGGCTCATATCCTGGTGTCATACCTTTTTGCCTTTTTATACAGTTCATAGGGTTCTTGTAGCAGGAATACTGGAGTGACTCCTTCCTCCAGTGGACCATGTTTTGTCAAAAGTCTTCACTGTGACTCATCAGTCTTGGGCGGCCCCGCATGGCACAGCTCCTCATTGAGTTATGCAAGCCCCTTCAGCATGACAAGACTGTGACCCACGAAGTGGGTGTATATGTGTGCTCAGTCATGTCCAACTCTTTGCCACCCAATGGACTATAGCCCTCCAGGCTCCTCTATCCATGGAACTTTCAAGGCAAGAATACTGGAACAAGTTGCCATTTCCTACTCTAGGGGATGTTCCTGACCCAGGGATCAAACCTGTGTCTCTTGCATTATACATATTTCCATTAAAAGTTACCCTTCCTGGCCAGTTGGTGATAGGAAATGTCCCTCCCAGGATCATTACTAATATTTATTATAGTAATAGCTATAAGTTTTAAAACATTTATTATTGGTCTAATTCTGTGCTAAATGAGCTCTTATATGCATTTTTGCAATTTTAATCCTCACAGTAATTTTAGGAGCACTAGATCTATATTTTTCTGTAGGTAAGAAAACTGATTCCTTGTATAAAGAGAGCATAGAAACTACTGACTGCAGCCTGGATTTTTGGGCCCCAGATCCTAAGCTACACCTCACCCACACTGCATAAACTCTAGTCTCTCCTTGTTGAGATCCTCACGAGACCAATGCCCATCAACTCTGTGGACAGTCTCCTATCATCCCACTGGGACAGCAGTCATAGCATCAGCTCTTCTCTCCTTATTCCCACTCTCATCTCCCCAGCCAGTCTTGCCTCCAAAGCTCAAGGAACGAATTTCTCATAATGTAGGTCTGCACAAGGTGTCTTTTAGCTCCCTTCCCCTGGCCCTTAGCTTCCTGCACAATGGGCCCCTGCCATCCTCACTCGCCAACCTAACCCACCAGGCTAATCGCATTGTGATTCCTGAACACATAAAGCTTATTCCACCTTTGGGTCTGTGCGCTGACACTTCCCTTGCCAGGAATATTCTTCATCCACTTTTTCTATGGCTAGTTCCTCTTGTCACTCAGCTTAAATGTTTCCTTCTCAGAGAGGCCTTCTCAACCACTCTTGTAGGAGCTTGTCAGCCACTCCCAGTTGTCATCTCTGCCTTAGACTGATCGGTATCTGACCGTTTTCTTTTCTTTTTATATTGTTCTGCCTTCACTACAATGTAAGTATCAAAGGCCAGAAGCTTTGTCCATATCCTTCACCACAATATCTAGAATAGCACCTGGTCCGTGTTGGGCCCTCAGTAATTACTTATTGGGTGAATACTGCTCCATTCCTTTCCCCTTGTCCTAGAATGAGACAACAACCGTCTTAACATAGATGACTTCCAGACAGCAGATAACCTGGAGGTTTTCCTAACACTCTTTATGTTGTTCCTCCTGCTGTGAATTCCAGCAGCTTGGAGTGAGCAGACCCCCTCACCTCTGTAGGTCAGCAGGGCTTCATCCAGGAACTCAGCTGCCTTCCGGAAATGCTGGGAGATATCCACCTCAGGAAAGTCATCCACCTCCACACCCAGGTACTGGATCTCCAGACCATTGTAGAATTCAGGCCCCGTGTAGACACCCGTGCCGTGAGCAGCATTCAGGATGTGAGTGATTCCCAGCCTCTTCAGCCTCCCCTTGTTCACAGCCACACTCCTAAAGAGAAAGAAGCAGGGACTTTTGATTTTTTGCCAGCATCAGAACTAGAAAGATACCTTACCGCTGAGATTGGGAGCCTGCTTCAGCAGGGTCAGGAGAGCCCAGCTGGGTGAATACCACTTCCTCTGCTCCACAGTATGTGTGGGGCTCACTGCAAGTATTGTTATAAAAGTGGACCAGTGACCTAGCTCTAGCAAGAGAGAGAAGGGAGGGAGAGCTGGGTAGGGAAGGACAGGAGAAAGAGGAGAACAGGGCTGACGATGTGCAAAGAAACCACTGATTGACCCAGAAAGCTCTAGGCTAAAATTCCATGCCTTCAGGATGGACATTTATCAAGACAAAAAAGTGGCAGTCAAAAATAATTACAAAATTAAGTATGTTTCACACTGATGTGGCATGCTATATTTTTCAAAGTGCCTTCATATGCGCTATTTTAATTTATTCTAATATAAACTTAAGAAGTAGAATAACTATTCTTATTCCTATCTGAAGATTGTAAAAATGAATCAACTGTGTTTTAGGACTTGTTCCTAAGAAAAGACTCTGAACAAGAACGAGGTCAAGATCACTGACCACCCACAGCGGAAGTGGTGGAGCAGCCAGAAGTCGTCAGAGCTCCAGTCAGAAAGCCTGGCAGACAGACTTTGACAGGAGCCAGAGCTGTGCTGAGGAGTTGGTGGCCGTGGAGGTGGGCGAGCCGCTCCTCAAGTCCGAGTCCATGGAGACGGCACCTGAGAACAAAGTTCCTCGCCAGTCTGTACCGTGGGAAGTCAGAACATTGTTCTCAATGGCAGGCCCACTGTGATGAACGACTGTGCTATCCGAGGAGACCTGACAAATGTGAGATGGATGTCATTGTGCTGTGAAAAGCCGAGTGTCCCAAGGCTACCATTCAAGAAATTCAGCAGAGGCTGCATTTTTCCTTTACATATTGGGGACCACACCTTTATTGAGGAAGATCGTGTGGGCAGTTACGTTCACACTGGCAGGAATTGTGTGACTGGGTGCTGGTGTGTGTTGAAAGGCTCTTGAAAAGCTCTTGACAACACAGGATTACCCCCAGAAACTGTGGTCCCACCATTCACCGTCTTCTCAGGCGGCCCAGGACTCTTCTCAGGGGAGCTTCCAGAATGCACCCAGGAGCTGATGACTGGCATCACCAAGAGAGACTGCCAACAGTTTCTGCCCTTGACACAGGTCTGATGTCTCTGCCTTGTGTCTTGAATTCGACTGAACTCTAAGATGAACTTGGGGACAAAGTGAACCAGACAGCATCTACAAGGAGCTCTTGTGTCTTTGACACCTCCCACACTCTTTTTTTTGCTTGTTTGTTTCATTCTTTAGAATGTCTCAATCCTCCCAGGCTCTAAGCTCTTAAGACTTTCATAAGAGAATGACTGGAGGGTTGTCTCCAAATGCTGTGCTTAAACCATATCTATTCACTGTCCATGATGTGGGGAGCATAGACTCACCTGTTTCCAGCACTCCTACCCTTTGGGCTGCGGGCAGCCGGTGGAGCAGGGCACTCTAGCCCAGCGGGGAGGTTGTGTGCAGCCCGTGGACATGAGCTGCCACAGTGAGCACCATTCGCAGGGGTCACTGTTGGCTTCCCTGCTGCTCATGCAGTTGGCCAGTTGCCACAGCTGCTTGTCATTTGCAAAACAGAAAAGTGTTGGCTACTTTTCAGCGCCCAGGTTCCTCTTGGCTACTAAAACTTGCAGGGAGGGTGGTTAGTATGTCTCTTCTTTCCAAAATGACCTGATCATCTTAATTAGGGGTGAATAATTAAGACCTTCTAGCGTTCTATTCTAGGGCCTTGGCTCTCATGAAAGGGGGGCCCTCAGCATCCAGGTTTTGTTTTTGTGAAGTCCCACATTTGAGTCCCACATGCGGGTGGACTAGACTGGCAGCCACTCCTGCCTCATGGTGTGTAGGGGCAGTGGTGGGTGCCTGATTTCACTGGAGATGTAACATCTGTGGCACTTGCTCTCTGGCCTGGAACCATTCAAACCATCCTGCATTTGCCATAAATCTCACAGTTCAGACTGAAATATCAATGCTTGGGCCCAATCTCAGATGTACATGGGGATCTCTTAAAATCATCCTGGGGGCCTGGAGTCCCAGGACTAGACAGAGTTGCCAGTGCTGTCCTTATCTCTGTGTAATGGCACAGTCCTTCCCGTTCTGCTCTAGCAGGAAGACTTAGAAGTGAAGGCCTGAGAAGGCTGGCCTGGCTAGATGCTCTGGGGCTGCTGCGAATGGGGCAGGACAGGTCAGCCTCAAGGGTTAGGATCTAGCAGCAGCTGTCTTGGCTTAATATCTGGTCTGGGGTTTGCAAAAAAAAACTGTATGTAGTCACCTCTGCTAGTTCAATGTAAAACTGCTTTCTGGTTTATCATTTTTTTTACATTTGTACATTAAAGGAGTGACACGTGAAACAAACAAGCAGCAAAAGAGTTTGGGATTCCTAGTTCAGAGTTCTCTTTACTGCAGCGGAACAGGTGGAGCTTAGTTTGAAGAGCTTCTGCACACAGCGTTGCCCAAGTAGAAGCAGAGGCCTTCAGCTAGGGATTCCTGAGATGCCCAGCGTCTCTGTTCATCACAGCGTGAATGTTTCTGGGTCTGTGGAGCTAATTAGGGACTGCTTGGGACTTGGTGCCCAACTCTGGGAATCGGGTTCTGGGCAACATATTATACCATGCTGGAGTATAAGACCCAATGTCCAAAGCTATTTTCCCTATTGCCTGCTTGCAGGGCCCCAAGTTCCCTCTCTTATATTAGGAAGAGATCTCATTAAGAAGCCAGTAGACAGCAGAAATGGTTTCACAAATCAGCCTTTTGTTACCAATTACATACTGGCAAGGCCATGATGAAGGAATAAGATGTGAGTGAGTTGTTTGGGGTTTTGTTCTGAATATCACTGATAAACTTTTGAAAAACAACATTTTGTTTTCTGATTATAAAAACAAATGTTTACTGTAGGATATCTATACAATTCAAAAGATACCTAAAGAAGAAAATGAAAATCACTTATAGAACCACCTCCCAGCAAGAAGTACTATGAAATTTTTATCACATTTTTTTCTAATTTGTTGTCTGTGCAAAAGCACATGTGCACACACACACACACACACACACACTACCAATTAGTATCATATCTTTGTTTTGTAACAGAGGTTTTGTAACCTATCTATCCTCTTAATATATTGTGGATATTTTCATAAGTTAGTAAATACATATAAAATCAATATTGTCAATGGCTCCAAGTGCCCCGTTATATGGTTCTAATGGATGTCATGGAATGATGGTGATAGTGAGGTGTGTGCTATTGGCAAGGCTCTTGGCGGGTAGGGAGGCCCAGAGAGGGCATCTGGGGCAGAGGGGAAGGAAGGCTGTGAACGAGAGCCCTGTCAGGAGGTTGGAGGATAAATAATCATACCAGCATTTTTGCCTGGGAATCCCTGTGTACAGGTGGGTGGGCTGGGTCTTTCTCCAAGGTAGAGGCTGGAAAGATGCTCAGGCAGCATCCATTTGCTGGATGGAGCTATTGGAGCCATTGGTCCAAGTTGGGGGAGTTTCATCTCTCTTGGGCACTACCCAGAGGAGTAGGACAAAGGCTCATGACCACCCAGCCATCAGACTCACTTCTCTGCTATGAAGACGTTGGGCCAGACCTCGTCCACCTCATTCCAGGGAGCCTCTTGGCGGTCTTGGACCAAGGCCCGCTGGAGGTCCAGGATGCAGGGAGTGTTGAACAAGCTGGTGTCATCCATCTTCTCCCTGACGCGGTTGTACAGGTCCTCCACCAGCAACTGCTCTGCAGACTCCAGCTGCCTGGACACTCTGCCTCGACTTTGACCCCACGCGGCTTGAGTTCTAGGGGGAGAAGCAGCATTCTCATCAAAGAGAAAGAACATCATGACCCTCCCTGCTCCTTGGGAGAATCCACTCTTGGTCCATTTTCTGCCAGGACTCTGTATGGGCTGAATCCGATCTGCCAGGAAGGACTTCACAGGGATCAGCAGTAGCATAGATGTACTGGGGTGGGAGAAGGGACGTCAGTTTCCCTCATTTCCTCCCATATATCTATAAAACTGGCTGATAGTTTCTTGAACCATGGTCCTTATGTAGCTAGTATATGTCCGATTTATACTTGTAAAACTCACAGTGAAACAAAATAGATGCTTAGATGCATTTACCAGATGAACACATGACATTCTTTAGTAACATAATTCATTCCATTAGTGCGATTCCATTATGTACAGAGGGCAAATAACTGGGGAAAGTAAAATTTTCAACAGTCACTTATGCTAGGTCATGTGCTCATCCACCTTTAGTTTACTTATTTCATTTATTGTCTGAATGCATTACTTGGGCACAATCTCAAAAATGACAGAATGATCTCTGTTTGTTTCCAAGGCAAACCATTCAATATCATGGGAATACAAGTCTATGCGCCAACCAGTAATGCTGAAGAAGCTGAAGTTGAACAGTTCTATGAAGACCTACAAGGCCTTCTAGAACTAACACCCCAAAATGATGGCCTTTTTATCATAGGGGACTGAAATGCAGAAGTAGGAAGTCAAGAGATACCTGGAGTAACAGGCAAATTTCACCTTGGAGTATAAAATGAAGCAGGGCAAAGGCTAACAGAGTTTTGCCAAGAGAACACACTGGTCATAGCAAACACTCTCTTCCAACAACACAAGAGAAGACTCTACACATGGACATCACCAGATGGTCAACACCGAAATCAGATTGATCATGTTCTTTGTAGCTGAAGATGGAAAAGCTCTATACAGTCAGCTAAAAAGAAAGACTGGGAGCTAACTGTGGCTCAGATCATGAAATTCTGAACTGCTTATTGCCAAATTCAGATTTAAATTGAAGAAAGTAGGGAAAACCACTAGGTCATTCAGGTATGACCTAAATCAAATCCCTTACAGTGGAAGTGACAAATAGACTCAAGGGATTAGATCTGATAGAGTGCCTAAAGAACTATGGATGGAGGTTTGTGACATTGTACATCCCCAAGAAAAAGAAAGGCAAAAAAGGCAAAATGCTTGTCTAGGGAGGCCTTACAAATAGCTGAGAAGAGAAGCCAAAAGCAAAGGAGAAAAGGAAAGATATAAGCATCTGAATGCAGAGTTCCAAAGAATAGCAAGGAGAGATAAGAAAGCCTTCTTCAGTGATCAGTGCACAGAAATAGAGGAAAACAATAGAATGGGAAAGACTAGAGATCTCTTCAAGAAAATTAGAGATACCAAGGGAACATTTCATGCAAAGATGGGCACAGAAAAGGACAGAAATGGTCTGGACCTAACAGAAGGAGAAGATATTCAGAAGAGGTGGCAAGAATACACAGAAGAACTGTACAAAAAAGATCTTCATGACTCAGATAACCATGATGGTGTGATCACTCACCTAGAGCCAGACATCCTGGAATGTGAAGTCAAGTAGGCCTTAGAAAGCATCACTAAAAAACAAAGCTAGTGGAGGTGATGGAATTCCATTGAGCTATTTCAAATCCTAAAAGACGATGCTGTGAAAGTGCTGCACTCAATATGCCAGCAAATCTGGAAAACTCAGCAGTGGCCACAGGACTGGAAAAGGTCAGTTTTCATTTCAATCCCAAAGAAAGGGAATGCCAAAGAGTGCTCAAACTACTGCACAATTGCAGTCATCTCAAACACTAGCAAAATAATGCTCAAAATTCTCCAAGCCAAGCTCCAGCAGTACATGAACTGTGAATTTCCAGATGTTCAAGCTGGATTTAGAAAAGGCAGAGGAACCAGAGATCAAATTTCCGACATCCATTGGCTCATCAAAGAAGCCAGAGAGTTCCAGAAAAAAAAAAAAAAACTACTTCTGTTTTTTGACTATGCCAAAGCCTTTGACTACGTGGATCACACTAACTCTGGAAATTCTTCAAGAGTTAGGAATACCAGACCACCCTACCTGACTCCTGAGAAATCTGTGTGCAGGTCAAGAAGCAACAGTTAGAACTTGACATGGAACAACAGACTGGTTCCAAATTGGGAATAGAGGATATCAAGACTGTGTATTGTCACCCTGCTTATTTAACTTATATGCAGAGTACATCATGCAAAATGTTGGGTTGGATGAAGCACGTTGGAATCAATATTGCTGGGAGAAATATAAAAAATCTCAGATACACAGATGATACCACCCTAAAGGCAGAAAGTGAAGAGGAACTAAAAAGCCTCTTGATGAAAGTGAAAGAGGAGAGTGAAAAAGTTGTCTTAACACTCAACATTCAGAAAACGAAGATCATGGCATCTGGACCCATCACTTCATGGGAAATAGATGGGGAAACAGTGGCAGACTTTATATTTTTGAGCTCCAAAATCACTGCAGATGGTGATTGCAGCCATGAAATTAAAAGACGCTTACTCTTTGGAAGAAAAGTTATGACCAACCTAGATAGCTTATTGAAAAGCAGAGACATTACTTTGCCCACAAAGTGCATATAGTCAGAGCTATGGTTTTTCCAGTATTTATGTATGGATGTGAGAGTTGGACTATAAAGAAAGCTGAGCATGGAAGAATCGATGCTTCTGAACTGTGGTGTTGGAGAATACTCTTGAGAGTCCCTTGGACTGCAAGGAGATCCAACCAGTCCATCCTAAATGGGACCAGTCCTGGGTGTTCATTGGAAGGACTGATGCTGAAGCTGAAACTCCAGTACTTTGGCCATCTGATGCAAAGAACTGACCCATTGGAAAAGACCCTGATACTGGGAAAGATTGAAGACAGGAGGAGAAGGGGCTGACAGAGGATGAGATGGTTGGATGGCATCACCAACTCAATGGACATGAGTTTGAGCAAGCTCTGGGTGTTGGTGATGGACAGGGAAGTGTGGCATGCTGCAGTCCAGGGGTTGCAGAGTCAGACATGACTGAGCAACTGAACTGGACTGACTGCCTCTCTAGAGCATAGGCACCTGTGATCCTCAGCCTCCCAGCTCTATGACAGGTGGGAAAACTTTGCAATGAGCCTTGGTGCCAGTCACAAGACAGCATATAGGACCTTTTTGACAACAGCCCAGAAAAGCTCAAATTTCAAATGATTTCCCTCTTGAGTGAAACTTTATCTTCTCCTTCCAATGTATTTTCTTCCAAATTATCAAATATAGAGGAAAATAGGATCTTTCATTTCTCTAAGAATGTATCAGTTCCATTCAGTCGCTCAGTCATGTCTGATTCTGCGACCCCATGGACTGCAGCACCATCACCTGTCCGTCACCAACTCCCAGAGTTCACTCAAACTCATGTCCATTGAGTTAGTGACGCCATCCAACCATCTCATTCTGTCAGCCCCTTCTCCTGTCTTCAATCTTTCCTAGCATCAGGGTCTTTTCCAATGAGTCAGCTCTTTGCAGCAGGTGATCAAAGTACTGGAGTTTTAGCTTCAGCATCAGTCCTTCCAATGAACACCCAGGACTGGTCTCATTTAGGATGGACTGGTTGGATCTCCTTGCAGCCCAAGGGACTCTCGAGAGTCTTCTCCAACACCACAGCTCAAAAGCATCAATTCTTCAGCGCTCAGCTTTCTTTATAGTCCAACTTTCACATCCATACATGACCACTGGAAAAACCATAGCTTTGACTAGATGGACCTTTGTTGCCAAAGTAATATCTCTGTTTTTTAATATGCTGTCTAGGTTGATCATAACTTCTCCCAAGGAGTAAGTGTCTTAATTTCACGGCTGCAGTCACCATCTGCAGTGATTTTGGAGCTCAGAAAAATAAAATCTGTCACTGTTTCCACATCTATTTGCCATGAACTGATGGGCCCAGATGCCATGATCTTCGTTTTCTGAATGTTGAGTGTTAAGACAACTTTTTCACTCTCCTCTCTCACTTTTATCAGAGGCTTTTTAGCTCCTCTTCACTTTCTGCCATAAGGGTGGTGTCATCTGCATATCTGAGGTTATTGATATTTCTCCCGGCAATCTTGATTCCAGCTTGTGCTTCTTCCAGCTCAGTGTTTCCCATGATGTACTCTGCATACAAGTTAAATAGGCAGAGTGACAATATACAGCCTTGATATATTCCTTTCCCGATTTGGAGCCGGTCTGTTGTTCCATGTCCAGTTCTAACTGTTGCTTTTTTGACCTGCATACAGATTTCTCAGGAGTCAGGTAAGGTGGTCTGGTATTCCCATCTCTTTAAGAATTTTCCGCAGTTTGTTGTGATCCACACAGCCAAAGGCTTTAGTGTAGTCAATAAAGCAGAAGTAGTTATTTTTTCTGGAACTCTCTTGCTTTTTTGATAAGCCAATGGATGTTGGCAATTTGATCTCTGGTTCCTCTGCCTTTTTTAAAAGCAGCTTGAACATCTGGAAGATGACAATTCACGTATTGTTGAAGCCTGGCTTAGAGAATTTTGAGCTTTACTTTACTAGCATCTGAGAGGAGTGCAATTGTGTGGTAGTTTGAACACTCTCTGGCATTACCTTTCTTTGGGATTGGAATGAAAACTGACTTTTTTCCAGTCCTGTGGCCACTGCTGAGTTTTCCATATTTGCTGGGATATTGAGTGCAGCACTTTCACAGCATCATCTTTCAGGATTTGAAATAGCTCAGTGGAATTCCATCACCTCCACTAGTTTTGTTCGTAATGATGCTCCTAAGGCCCACTTGACTTCACTTTCCAGAATGTCTGGCTCTAGGTGAGTGATCACACCATTGTGATTATCTGGGTTGTGAAGATCTTTTTTGTACAGTTCTTCTGTGTATTCTTGCTACCTCTTCTTAATATCTTCTGCTTCTGTTAGGTCCATACCATTCTGTCCTTTATTGAGCCCATCTTTGCATGAAATGTTCCCTTGGTATCTCTAATTTTCTTGAAGAGATCTCTAGTCTTTCCCCTTCTGTTCTTTTCCTCTATTCTTTGCATTGATCACTGAGGAAGGCTTTCTTGTCTCTCCTTGCTATTGTTTGGAACTCTGCATTCAGATGCTTATATCTTTCCTTTTCTCCTTTGCTTTCCCTTCTTTTCACAGCTATTTGTAAGGCCTCCTCAGACAGCCATTTTGCTTTTTTGCATTTCTTTTTCTTGGGGGTGGTCTTGATCCCTGTCTCCTGTACAATGTCATGAACCTCTGTCTGTAGTTTATCAGGCACTCTGTCTATCAGATCTAGTCCCTTAAATCTGTTTCTCACTTCCACTGTATAATCGTAAGGGATTTCATTTAGGTCATACCTGAATGGTCTAGTTACTAAGGAGAAGGAAAAGAAGGTAAGTAGGAAACGGGTGTCCTCCATGTTGGTCATAACCTCTTGCCAGCACCCCCTCTTCTCCATGGGTGAGATGTGGGTGAAGAGTGCAGCCACATTTGGCAAATAGATGTGGCCTTGCTCTTCATGGACTGTGTAGGCGGGGCTTGCTGCTGCTCAAGGTCTGTTGGTCCAGGAGATGTGAGTTCTGCGAGGGCTGAGTGCTTCCTTTCTCTAAAGCGTCCCTTTCCTCTCCTCCCTCACTCCTGCACTGCCTGATGGGCCCCACATCCGTTCACAGGTCTCAGCTCTAAGTATTCTTTGATCTCCGTTTCAAAAGCAGAAAGAAGGAAACCTCTGCCATCCCAGTGCTCTATTTTGTTTAAAAATAGATGAAGTGTTCCTATTTTCTCCACCACTCTGGACTCTCCTGGGGTCTTAAATGGCAAATGTAAAAGCCTCTCTCTTTCCTTACTTCTAAGTAGAAGTAAGATTTCTAGTTAGATATTTTTACTACACTGAGAAAAAGACTCCCCACTGCCTCATTAAAACATACAGCGAGGCCTTCCTCAGCTATTTACATAGCAGGGTATTGTGAGTTCTTTCCCCTCCTGTTTAAAACAAATGTCCCAGTCCCTTACCCACACCGGCTACTTTCCCTAGGTTTCTAGTCCACACCTCAGCCACATCAGTTCTCCCGTTTATTTCTACTCCTGGAGGTTTTTTCAGAAGACAGTTAAGCCCAGACAATCCTGTGCACTCTCTCAGATGTGGCATATGCAGACTTTCCTGAAAAGGGAAGGTTCTGCCACGCCCATTTTTACCTCTCTAGTCATTACTGAGGAGGGCAATGTTTTGAAAGATCACTTGACACATTTTCCTTTTTTCTGTAATTTATTCTTTGCTTCTTCTTCCACCACCCGTCAGCCACTGAGACTACTGAAGCTTAGACTTAATGCCTAGATATGACCTAGGATTGAAAACAATGCATTGCTCATTTTCAGGTCTCAGTATAATTGCTGAATGTCCCTAGAACCCCATAGACCTGACAGTGAAGCTTTCAAAAAGAGCACATGGTTTCCTCACTACCCCTAAAAGTGGACTCTTACTCACACACGAAGCCTGGAGAGTGGAGCAGAAAGGGAAGCGCAGAGCACAGATGATGCAGGAGGGGCTGCTAGAGATATTCCTAACCACTCAGGAGGGATGAAGAACTTCCAGAGTTAGAGTGGTGCTGCGAGCAGTTTAGAAAGAACTAGGCTGGGGTCAAGACACCTTGGCCAGGGCCTCTCTGGTAGCCCAGTGGTACAGAATCCTCCTACAGTGCAGGAGACATGGGTTCGATCCCTGGTCCGGGAAGATCCCATATGCTGTGGAGCAACTAAGCTCATGCACTACAGCTATGAAGCCTGTGCTCTAGAGCCAGGGAACTGCAGCTTCTGAAGCCTGTGCACCCTAGAACCTGTGCTCTGCAACAAGAGAAACCACTGCAGTGAGAAGCCCTCACACTGCAACGAAGAGTCTCCACCACTCACCACAGCTAGAGAAAAGCCGGTGCAGCAACAAAGACCTAGCCCAGCCAAAAATAAATAAATGAAAAATTGAAATGCACCTTGGCCTGACTGGGAGTGAGGTAACAGCAACCCTAGGAAGGGCAATAAAGAAAACAGAAAAAAAGTAGCTATTTGAGAAGATGGAGCCTCCTGGGATTCCCTTCCAACAAGCAACATCAGATAAAATATCTCATTCCTCACCAAGTGTACAGGAGAGCCAGATGTTCTCAGAGACCCAGAGGGTCTAGGGCCTAAGGAAGACCTGGGCTTACATGGAAAAGGAGTAGTATGTTTGGTTCTCATCACGAGGGAAGTGATCCTGGCCACCAGCCGTGGATGCCAGATTAGGCTCAAGGCCAGGTGTGTGCTGTGTCATTAATAGGATTGCCTTACCCCACTATACCCATCAGAAGTGAGAGAGACACCAAAGGCAAAGGCATGAGAAGGGGGAGGAATGAAATTGTGAAAGATTATTGCCCAAATTTCCACCCAATCTGGATGAGTATCCTTGAATGAAATATTGTATGGATTCTGCTCTAAAATTTCCTTTATAAATGTTAACATCTCTTTCCACTCCATCTTTTTTTAAAGCCTCCTCCCCATTCATACTTCAGGGTGAAAACTGTCTTTAATCTCTGGTGGAAATGCAGGTTTAAATGTAGACATGCCCTTGAACAGAACTCTGTGGATGCTCCCAGCCATTCTTGGGGCTCTCAGGTCTGCATCTGTAGCATAACCAGGACCCCCGAGTTTAACTGAAAAACTGGATTAGAGGCCCTAGCGGCAGATTGGAGTTACCTCCCTGGCTGTTGACTACAGAACTGTTCACCCTGAGACCTAATAATTTCCACTCTGTTCCATGAAGGTTGATGAGGAGGGGTTGGAGGAACTGTCTTCTTTGGATCTGCTCCTCTTAATGTGATGGGAATCACATGAGAAACACATGCCATCTTCCAATGAGCCCCTTCTGAGGGTCTCCAGAGGACCCACGGACCCTCCCACCTGGCGTCTGATGGCATCACCTTCATTGATGATCTGTTTAGCTGCAACAGCTGAGGAGAGGTGAATGGGATCCATGAAAATGCTTTCTGTTTCTGCATCTGAGACCATTGAGTACCTGAAAGAAGAGGATATCATGTGAGGTGACTTAGGAGAGTATCTGAATGGAAGGTCATCTGTTCAGACAGAAACCTAGATCCAGTTATAGCCATGAATGGCAAACAACGAGCGGTAAAGGGAATGCCTCCTAATGATGCAGAGCACTGGGCATGCTATCGCTTACTCACCTACTTATTTTTAGACCAGAATTGACGCCTTGATATTTGATGACGTGGTAGTCTGGGCTGTGGAAGGAAGAGACTGGGGAGAACTTACTCTAATGTGTACTTTCTCTGTGTGTTCCTACCCTTGGATGTACTGCTGCTCCTTTTTTATTTTCCTGTCCCTGCTTCTCTGTTACCATTACTATCAGATGTCCCTACCTGTGCTTCCACCAGGGTTCTGCTAGATTGTTGGGCTGGGTAGGCTGCCACCACTCCCTCCACGCACCATATCTTCTGCCTGCTTAAAGGGCATGGGCTGATGAAGAAGGGCTGGCACAGCACCAAGGGAAGTGTGAAGACGTGATAAAGTGCACAGTCCTGATTCTGAATGCAAGGAATCCAGGATCATCCTAAGTCCAGGGAAGCAACAGAGTCACTTAGGTAAATGTTAGTTTTCTGGAAAGAATTCAGCAGAGGTGTCCAAAGGGATCTTTGAGGAATATGGTGAATCAAGAGAAGAAACAAGGCTTAGGACCATATAGTAGTGGGTCCCTGGAGAAGACCACCCACTCCAGTATTCTTGGCCAGAAAATCCCATGGACAGAGGAGCCCGGTGGGCTACCATCCATGGGGCCACACATACACGCATAGTGGTGGGTTCCCTCCTCCCTGATGGGTTCTCCTCTTTTCCAGGTGTCATGCTGAGCTTTGGGACATTTTTACTTAGTTTTTCCTTTCCTTTATATCTACAGAGGATTTTTTTTTAAAGAGAGAAGGCTTAATGGATACCATTTTCCCACAAAAATTCCATCATGCCTCATTTGTTTTATAGTCAAACCCTCCCTGTAGCTCACCCCCTAGCAATACCAATCTGTTTTCTGTCCCTAAGTGTGGCCTTTTCCAGAAGGTTAAATAAATGTAATAATACAGTAGTCTTTTTGATATGTTTATTTCACTTAGCAAAATGAATCTGTCATCTAATCTATTGCAATAATAGAATAATAATAATAATAGAGTCAATAATTTGTTCCTTCTTATTGATGAATAATATTTCATTTCTTAGGCACTGCAGGCTATTGCTGCCATCACTGTCACATGCCTGAGTGAAGACTGTGTATTCCATAGGAAAGTATGATACACTTACTGCTGATGTGGTGATACTTTGGATTCTGGTTTTCTTCCTCAGTCTGCCTGCTGCTATTTACTTTTCAGAATCCTGAAACAGTTGCTGTATCCTTCTGTCCAGGTTTTATAAGGGCAATCCATGGGAGAGTCTGGGTGGAGGATGTGTTTGCCATCTTTTCCAGAACTGGAAATGTGTACTTTATCTTTTTGATTTTAAAAGTCTGAAGTCAATATGTTTCCTGACCCTTATCAGTTCAGTTCAGTCGCTCAGTCTTGTCCAACTCTTTGCGACCTAGATATGCTATCTAGGTTGGTCATAACTTTTCTTCCAAGGAGTAAGCGTCTTTTAATTTCATGGCTGCAGTCACCATCTGCAGTGATTTTGGAGCCCCCCAAAATAAAGTCTGACACTGTTTCCACTGTTTCCCCATCTATTTCCCATGAAGTGATGGGACCGGATGCCATGATCTTCATTTTCTGAATGTTGAGCTTTCAGCCAACTTTTTCACTCTCCACTTTCACTTTCATCAAGAGGCTTTTTAGTTCCTCTTCACTTTCTGCCATAAAGGTAGTGTCATCTGCATATCTGAGATTATTGATATTTCTCCCGGCAATCTTGATTCCAGCTTGTGCTTCTTCCAGCCCAGTGTTTCTCGTGATGTACTCTGCATATAAGTTAAATAAGCAGGGTGACAATATACAGCCTTGACGTACTCCTTTTCCTATTTGGAACCAGTCTGTTGTTCCATGTCCAGTTTTAACTGTTGCTTCCTGACCTGCATATAGGTTTCTCAAGAGGCAGGTCAGGTGGTCTGCTATTCCCATCTCTTTGAGAATTTTCCTAGATTATTGTGACCCACACAGTCAAAGGCTTTGGCATAGTTTGACCTATTTTCTCTCTGTGGAAACCAATAGGGTCTTTTTTAGTTTGCAATGTTTAGACATTTCCTGATGATGTTCCTTTTTTGGTATTAGTTCTAGAAGGTCTTGTAGGTGATATCCTTTTCATCATAGGGGACCGAAATGCAAAAGTAGGAAGTCAAGAGATACCTGGAGTAACAGACAGATTTTACCTTGGAGTACAAAATGAAGCAGGGCATAGGCTAATAGAGTTTTGCCAAGAGAACACACTGGTCATAGCAAACACCCTCTTCCAACAACACAAAAGAAGACTCTACACATGGATATCATCAGATGGTCAATATTGAAATCAGATTGATTATGTTCTTTTAGCCAAAGATGGAAAAGCTCTATACAGTCAGCAAAAGCAAGACCAGGAGCTGACTGTGGCTCAGATCATGAACTCCTTATTGCCAAATGCAAACTTAAATTGAAGAAAGTAGGAAAAATCACCAACCCATTCAGGTATGACTTAAATCAAATCCCTTACAATTTTGCAGTGGAAGTGACAAATAGATTCAAGGGATTAGATCTGATAGAGTTCCTGAAGAACTATGGACGGAGGTTCATAACATTGTAAGGAGGCAGTGATCAAAATCATCCCCAAGAAAAACAAATGCAAAAAGCAAAATGCTGTGTGAAGAGGCATTACAAATAGCTGAGAAAAGAAGAGAAGTGAAAGGAAAAGTAAAGATAAACCCATCTGAATGCAAAGTTTCAAAGAATAGCAAGGAGATAAGAAAGCCTTCCTAAGTGAAAAACGAAATTGAAATTTGCTCAGTTGTGTCTGGCTCTTTGTGACCCCATGGGATTTTCCAGGCCAGAATACTGGAGTGAGTAGCCATTTCCTTCTTCAGGGGATCTTCCCAACCCAGGGATCAAACCCAGATTTCCCGCATTGCAGGATGATTTTTTTACCATCTGAGCTACCAGGAAAGCCCCTTCCTAAGTGATCAGTGCAAAGCAGAGAGGAAAACAACAGAGTGGGAAAGCCTAGAGATCTCTTCAAGAAAGTTAAAGACACCAAGGGAACATGTCATACAAAGATGGGCACAATAAAGGAGAGAAATGATATGGTCCTAACAGAAGTGGAAGATATTAAGAAGAGGTGGCAAGAATACACAGAAGAACCGTACAAAAAAGACCTTCATGACCCAGATAACCATGATGGTGTGATCACTCACCTAGAGCCAGACATCCTGGAATGTGAAGTCAACTGGACCTTAGGAAGCATCCCTGAGAACAAAGCTAGTGGAGGTGATGGAATTCCAGCTGTGCTATTTCAAATCCTAAAAGATGATGCTGTTAAAATGCTGTACTCATTATGCCAGCAAATTTGGAAAACTCAGCAGTGGCCACAGGACAGGAAAAGGTCAGTTTTCATTCCAATCCCAAAGAAAGGCAAGGCCAAAGAATGTTTAACTGCTGCACAGTTGCACTCATCTCACACGCTAGCAAAGTAATGCTCAAAATTCTCCAAGCCAGACTTCAATAGTACGTGAATTGAGAACTTCAAGCTGGAATTAGAAAAGGCAGATGTACCAGAGATCAAATTGCCAATAACTGTTGGATGATAGAAAAAGCAAGAGAATTCCAGAAAAACGTCTACTTCTGCTTCGTTGACTACACTAAAGCCTTTGACTGTGTAAATCACAACAAACTGTGGAAAATATTTCAAGAGATAGGAATACCAGACCACCTTACCAGCCTTCTGAGAAACCTGTATGTTGGTCAAGAGCCAATAGTTAGAACCAGATCTGGAACAAAAGATTGGTTCCAAGTTGAGAAAAGAGGATGTCAAGGCTATATATTGTCACTCGTCTTATTTAACTTATATACAGAGTACATCATGCAAAATTCTGGGCTAGATGAAGCAGAAGCTGGAATCAAGATTGCAGGGAGAAATATCAATAACCTCAGATATGCAGATGACACCACCCTTATGACAGAAAGCGAAGAGAAACTAAAGAGAATCTTGATGAAAGTAAAGAGGAGAGTCAAAAAGTTGGCTTAAATGTCAACATTCAAAAAATTAAGATCATGGCATCTGGTCCCATCACTTCATGGCAAATAGATGGAGAAACAATGAAAACAGTGCCAGATTTTATTTTCTTGGGCTCCAAGATCACTTCAGATGGAGATCTCAGCCATGAAATTAAAAGATGCTTGCTCCTTGGAAGAAGACTTGTGACAAACCTAGATAGCATATTCGAAAGCAGAGATATTACTTTGGCAACAAAGGTCCATCTAGTCAAAGCTATGGTTTTTCTAGTAGTCATGTATGGATGTGAGAGTTGGACTATAAAGATGGTTGAGCACCAAAGAATTGATGCTTTCGAACTGTGATGTTGGAGAAGACTCTTGAGAGTCCCTTGGACTGCAAGGAGATCAAACCAGTCAATCCTAAAGGAAATCAGTCCTAAATATTCATTGGAAGGATTGATGCTGAAGCTGAAGCTCCAACACTTTGACCACTTGATGTGAAGAGCTGATTCAATGGAAAAGACCCTGATGCTGGGAAAGATTGAGGGCAGAGGAAAAGGAGCTGACAGAGGATGGGATGGTTGGATGGTATCACCAACTCAATGGACATGAGTTTGAGCAAGCTTGGGGAGTTGGTGATGGACAGGGAAGCCTGGTGTGCTGCAGTCCATGGGGTCATGAAGAGTCGGATGTGACAGAGTGAACAATGAAATTATATTTCTTGGTCAATGTTAATCCAATGTGTTGGTTACTGATACCATTTTGAGTGCCTGTTACGAATTTGTAATAATCCTGACAAAATAGGTTTTATTTTTCATGCTTTAAGGTGAGGAAATTGTGGCATAGAGAGAAAGATTGAGGGCAGAGGAAAAGGAGCTGACAGAGGATGGGATGGTTGGATGGTATCACCAACTCAATGGACATGAGTTTGAGCAAGCTTGGGGAGTTGGTGATGGACAGGGAAGCCTGGTGTGCTGCAGTCCATGGGGTCATGAAGAGTCGGATGTGACAGAGTGAACAATGAAATTATATTTCTTGGTCAATGTTAATCCAATGTGTTGGTTACTGATACCATTTTGAGTGCCTGTTACGAATTTGTAATAATCCTGACAAAATAGGTTTTATTTTTCATGCTTTAAGGTGAGGAAATTGTGGCATAGAGAGGTTAAAAAAATTGCCCTGAACAATTAAATTGCCCTGAACAAGTAAATAAGTGAAATAGCTAAGTTGCAAACATAGAACAGTCCTGCTCTGAGTCCAGTCTTCTGCCCATTGCAATGAATGGATACCATTTTGACTGGAAAGGGGAGGTGAATTGGCTGGTGGAGAAACCCCAGCTGGATCCCCAGGCCCAACATAGACTTTGACACAGAAAATACTTAAAGAATACTTGTTGAAAACATGGATGGATGGTTGCATGGATTTGGTTGAGTTGAGCTGAGTCCAGCTGAACTGAACAGAGCTAAGTTGTGCTAAGTTTAGCTGAATTGATTAGCAGAACAATTCCCTTGTAGTAGACACCCACAGTGGATTTCCCACTTGGGAGAATGATGTGGTCAGAACTAGCAAAGATATGAAGCAATGTCTTCGACAGAAGAAAGGAGTAGCTAATGTCTCCACCCAGGATGTGGCTAAATCCGTCCATGCAGGTCAGCACAATGTGGCATCATCACTGGTAGTTCCTGAGGGATTTCCAAGAGCAACTTATTCCCAAGTGTAAGTTGTGACCAGAAGATGCATTTCAGATAAGCATAACCGGGGAGTGAGTGTGAATATTAAGAGTGAGATTTGTAGATATTAATATTATCCTGGATGCCAGAACTCGAGGGGCTTTTTAAGAATTCATTGCTTTGTAAAGATGATAAAGGGTAGAACACCCGGCAGGGTGTATACCAGCCATAAATGTACAGATTTGCTGTTACTCTGTCGCTGAGTCACGTCTGACTCTTTACGACCCCATGAACTGTAGCACACAGGCCTCCCTGTCCTTCACTATCTCCCAGAGTTGGCTCAAAATCATGTCCATTGAATCAATGATGCCATCCACCTCTCTCATTTTCTGTCACCCCCTTCTCCTCCCGCCTTTAATCTTTCCCAGCATCTTTTCCAATGAGTCAGTTCTTCGCATCAGGTGGCCAAAGTATTGGAGCTTCAGCATCAGTCCTTCCAATGAATACTCAGGGCTGATTTCCTTTACAATTGACTGGTTTTATCTCCTTGCTGTTCAAGGGACTCTCAGGAGTTCTCTAGTACCACAGTTCAAAAGCGTCAATTCTTCGGCACTCTGCCTTCTTTATGGTCCAGCTCTCACATCCATACATGGCTACTGGAAAAACCACAGCTTTGACTATATGGACCATTGTCATACAGATTAAGCAGTTGTATTTAACCCTGTACCTCAAACAAACAGGGGAGGTGTGTGACCAGGCAGGTTTTGATGACTGCATGGATGGTGAGTGGACAGATGGGTAGATGGGTGAACACAGGATGACTGAATGAATAGACAGAATTCTAGGCACCGGCAGGGTGTCCACATACCACCTTGGCCATCAAACTTCATAGTTTGGTCCTGCAGTCTCTGGTCTCTTTCTACTCTCCAGCCTCAGCTTATGCTGGCTTCCCTTGGGCTCGTTTCTTTCCAGTACACTGATTTTCTAGGCTTTCCATCCTCACCAATTTCCCTTTTGCCCAGGCATTTTGCCAAAGCCAGTTTCCACTGCCTGGATAATCAGTCCTCCCCCTCCTCACTGATCTTTCAGATCCTAGTTTAATCATCATTTCATTAGGGAAGTTTTCCCTGTTTTCCACCTCTTATGCACCATACACCTTTTCTTTGTGGCACTTCTATTAATGTAACTTCACATTTATTTACACAATAATCTGATAAATTCTGCTTCCTATAAAAGACCATACCCTCTGTGAGGCAGAGACCACACCTTCTTTATTAGACTCATTAAACCCCATCTGTGGCAAAATAGTCTCAGTGCTGTTAGAGTATTTTATGGACTGTTAGGTTCCCAGAATCTAGTTTAATGTCTGCTTAATAGATATTTTCTGATTCACGGACTGACTGAATTTGTCCCCAGGGAAGTACCATATTTAAGGGAATGTGGCAGGTACAATAGTTAGAACACAATGGTATTTATCAAGTATTGGCTACTGGCTCATCATTTTACTGGGATGCAAACCCAGCATCAAGCCCAGGAGAAAATCCAGAGTGCTGGCTGTCGTGTGTCCATGCTCATTCTCAGCTCTTCTGAGGTCAAGATGTGTGCATCCTGGAGGCCTATATTGGCAGTTAGAAATTATTTTCTTATGGTGGCCTCAGGTCCGTGACGCCCCTCACATAGAGGTAGTCTTTGTCCCCTTCCCTTGAATCTTGGTGGTTTCTGTGACTGTTCTCACATAGAATATGGTTGAAGTAACATTGCTGCTGCTGCTGCTGCTGCTGCTGCGTCACTGTGTGACCCCATGGACTGCAGCCCACCAGGCTCCTCCATCCAAGGGATTTTCCAGGCGAGAATACTGGAGTGGGCTGCCATTGTCTGAATCTGAACCTTAAGGGTAGCTCCTGGCTCTTGGTGTTCTCTCTTTAGAAGTTCTGAGCTTCCATATTAGAAGTCAGATGACTTCAACCACTCCAAAGCCACCACGCTGGAAGAGCTATTGACCAACACTCTCTGCCAAGCTCCTAGCCAACATTCAGCCAGGTTGGTGAGCCTTTTAGAGGAACATCCTTCGCCTCTTGGGCCGCTCCAGCTGACACCATGAAACGCAGAGAAGCTGCCCCATCCTGTCCAAATCCCTACCCACAGAAAGAAGACACAAAAATTTATGTCTTAAGTCATAACATTTTGGGGCAATCTGTGAGGCTGCAGGAGATGACAGCAACAACACTGTTTCAAGGACTAAGTAAGTGGTGAATTTTGACCAAGAGCCAAGGCATTCTTCTCCCTGATAGTAATACAGAACCTAGTAAATATCAGTGGCTGACCTCAATTTGTTGCAGTTGGGAGGCGACAATAAAATAACACCAATATGAAAGTAAGCCCTAACACTGTTCCAGACCCTGGTGATATTTTGGGCCCAGGATTCAGGGCAGTCTCCGTTTTTGTTTTTTTTTTTTAATTGGAATATAATTGCTTTACAATGTTTGTTTCTGCTACAACAAAGTGAATTAGCTATATGTATATGAATTAGCCATATATATGTACATGTATCCCTTCCTTCTTCAGCCCTCTCCCACCCCACCCCCATCCCAGCCCTCTGGGTCATCACAGAGCTGAGCTTCCTGTGCTATACCTCCGCTTCCCACCAGCTATCTATTTTACACACAATCATCTGTGTGCATGTTGTCCCAGGCTCCCTTCCCCACGTATGTCCACGTCTGTTCTCCACATCTGCATCTAAATTCCTGCCCTGCAAATGGGTTCATCTGGAGCTGGAGGAATCAGGCTCCTTGACTTCAGACTATAATATAAAGCTACAGTCATCAAGACAGTATGGCCCTGGCACCAAAACAGAAATGCAGACCAGTGGCACAGGACAGATAGCCCAGAGATAAACCCATGCACCCATGGCCATCTTATCTTTGACAAAGGAGGCAAGAATATACAATGGGGAAAAGACAGCCTCTTCAATAAATCATGCTGGGAAAACTGGACAGCTACAGGTAAAGGAATGAAATTAGAACACTTCCTAACACCATACAAAAAAATAAACTCAAAATGGATTAAAGATCTACATGTTAGAGCAGAAACTATAAAACTCTTAAAGGAAAACACGGGCAGAGCATTGTATGACATAAATCACAGCAAGATCCTTTTTGACCCACCTCCTAGAGTAATAAAAATAAAAAAGAAATAAACAAATGGGACCTAAAGAAACTTAAAAGCTTTTTCACAGCAAAGGAAACCATAAGCAAGGTTAAAAAATAACCCTCAGAATGGGAGAAAATATTTGCAAATGAAGCAGCAAAGGATTAATCTCCAAAATATATAAGTAGTCTCAGTTTTAACATATCAACATTTCATAAAGCTAGATTCAGAGTCTTAAATTTTACATAAATTTGAGTCACATTTCCATTTCAATGATATTTATTAAGGGAGTTTTACTTTTTTATTTATTAATGCATGAAGTGCATGCAGACAGCTGTGTTGACTCTTTGTGACCCCATAGACTATATTTCACCAGACTCCTCTGTCCATGGGACTTCCCAGGCAAGAATACTGGAGTGGGTTGCCGTTTCCTTCTCTAGGGGCTCTTCTCAACCCAGGGACTGAACTCGTGTCTCCTACACTGCAGAAGATTTTATACCACTGAACTACCAGGAGAGCCCTTATTTATTAATTGTTAATAAAATAATTATCTTGTTTCTTAAGGGTCAGTATTATTTTCAGTTCAGTTCAGTTCAGTCGCTCAGTCGTGTCCGACTCTTTGCGACCCCATGAATCACAGCACGCCAGGCCTCCCTGTCCATCACCAACTCCCAGAGTTCACTCAGACTCACGTCCATCGACTCCGTGATGCCATCCAGCCATCTCATCCTCGGTCGTCCCCTGCTCCTCCTGCCCCCAATCCCTCCCAGCATCAAGGTCTTTTCCAATGAGTCAACTCTTCCCATCAGGTGGCCAAAGTACTGGAGCTTCAGTTTTAGCATCATTCCTTCCAAAGAAATCCCAGGGTTGATCTCCTTCAGAATGGACTGGTTGGATCTCCTTGCAATCCAAGGGACTCTCAAGAGTCTTCTCCAACACCACACTTCAAAAGCATCAATTCTTCTGCGCTCAGCCTTCTTCACAGTCCAACTCTCGCATCCATACATGACCACAGGAAAAACCATAGCCTTGACTAGACAGACCTTAGTCGGCAAAGTAATGTCTCTGCTTTTGAATATACTATCTAGGTTGGTCATAACTTTTCTTCCAAGGAGTAAGCGTCTTTTAATTTCATGGCTGCAGTCACCATCTGCAGTGATTTTGGAGCCC
>SJXQ01010195.1:71924-119845 GCA_006408695.1 Aepyceros melampus | reverse complement strand
TGCTCTCCACAGGAGAGTCGAGATGAACTCCAGGGATCGTGCCATCAGGCCACAAGGACCCAGAAGTCTCAGTCCCCTCCAGATGAACCTGATTTCCTGACATTCTCTCGAGTCACCCCGGGGATCGACTGACCCCACGTTGGCACGTGTGAAAGCCCTGGTGGCATCTCGAGGGAAAGCCACAGATCCCTGTGTCAACGCGACAGGAAGCATGACAGTGCTGCTACCGCTCAGGAGGAGAGCAGGCGTGCATGTCTCCACATGAGACGGGGCCTGACCACCCTGTGGACACTATAGAGGAACCCAATTCCCACGTCAGCACTTCCAAACAAAACTCAGGGTGTGACCGCAGCGCCAGACGTGGACCTAGGACCCGCCACCGACTGGAGAGGAATCCCGAAAGGTCCCTCGCAATTCTTACGGAGACTGGCCTCTCCTGAGGCCACATGAGAAGTTCCCTGAGATCCCCGTCGTAACTCGAAAAGGACCTGCTGTAACTCAAGAAACACCAGGAGGTTCTCCCTTCCATGCGCGTTGAGGCCCTTTTCTGCAGCTGCATATCGAGGGAAATCACACCTTCCCTCTTGGAACTCGAAAGGGTCCTTCACTCCCTTGCTGCGACTCAAGAAGTTCCCGGACACACGCGCCTCCACTCGACAGCAACCCCGATGGTCCGCTATCACTCAAGAGGATCCAATTGGTCCCCTCCTCAGCGCGAGGTGAGAGTTATTTTCCTTGTTTCGTCCGGAAGGGTTTTGCGGCGCTCCCATTGCATACCAGAAGGAGGTGCTCTCCACAGGACCCTCGAGATGAACTCCAGGGATTGTGCCATCAGGCCACAAGGACCCAGAAGTCTCAGTCCCCTCCAGATGAACCTGATTTNTGTTTCTGTCCTCTGATGCCCTCTTGCAACACCTACCATCTTACTTGGGTTTCTCTTACCTTGGGCGTGGGGTATCTCTTCATGGCTGCTCCAGCAGAGCGCAGCCACTGCTCCTTACTTTGGATGAGGGGTATTTTCTCACTGCCGCCCTTCCCAACCTTCAACGTGGGATGGCTCTTCCAGGCCCTCCTGCGCCTGCGCAGCCACTGCTCCTTGCACGTGGGGTTGCTCCTCCCGGCCGCTGCCCCTGGCCTCGGATGCGGGGTAACTCCTCTTGGCCGCCGCCCTTCGGGCATGGGGTTCCTCCTGGCTTCTGCCCCTGACCTTGGAGGTGGGGTAGCTCCTCTCGGCTGTGCTTAGTGCGCGCTTAGTGCACTGGTCGCAGCTGCCTGCACTTAGTATTTTTTTAGGTAGGTTACTGAAGATTTTTAGTTGGAGTTTCAGTATCAAACTCTCAAAAATTAATAGAATGGATAGACAAGTAGAAAGGATATAGTAGGCCTTATGAATACTATGAATCAGTTCAACATAATTAAGATTGACGCAGTTTTCACACAACAGCTGGATACAAATTCTATTCAAGTTCCCGTAGACTGGAAACCAGGAGGCACTGGAACATTTCCAGGGACATAAAACAAGGGGTAGAAATTTCATGGCCTGAAGGTGTTGAAATCATACAGTCTGTTCTCTTATCACGTGGAATTAGGTTCAGTTCATTTCAGTCATTCACACAACAGCTGGATACAAATTCTATTCAAGTTCCCGTAGACTGGAAACCAGGAGGCACTGGAACATTTCCAGGGACATAAAACAAGGGGTAGAAATTTCATGGCCTGAAGGTGTTGAAATCATACAGTCTGTTCTCTTATCACGTGGAATTAGGTTCAGTTCATTTCAGTCACTCAGTCATGTCCAACTCTTTGCAACCCCATGAACCACAGCACACCAGGCCTCCCTGTCCATCACCAACTCCCAGAGTTTACTCAAATTCATGTCCATTGAGGCAGTGATGCCATCCAGCCATCTCACCCTCTGTTGTCCCCTTCTCTTTCTGCCCTCAATCTTTCCCAGCATCAGGGTCTTTTCCAATGAGTCAGCTCTTCACAAGAGGTGGCCAAAGTATTGGAGTTTCAGCTTCAACATCAGTCCTTCCAATGAACACCCAGGACTGATCTCTTTCAGAATGGACTGGTTGGATCTCCTTGCAGTCCAAGGGACTCTCAAGAGTCTTCTCTAACACCACAGTTCAGAAGCATCAATTCTTCGGCACTCAGCTTTCTTTATAGTCCAACTCTCACGTCCATATATGACCACTGGAAAAACCATAGCCTTGACTAGGTGGACCTTTGTTGACAAAGTAATGTCCCTGCTTTTAATACGGTGTCTAAGTTGGTCATAACTTTCCTTCCAAGGAGTAAGCGTCTTTTAATTTCATGGCTGCAGTCCCCATCTGCAGTGATTGTGGAGCCCAGGAAAACAGCCTGTCACTGTTTCCTGTCTGTGTCCCATGGAGCAATGGGACTGATGCCATTAGTGTAGAAATCAAATATCAAAAGATACTTGAAAATAACCCACATATTCTCAAGTGCAGTGTGACACTTAGCAAGAACATGTGCAGTGTGGTTTCAGAGTGGTTGGGGGGCAGCGATGTGGAGGTGAGGAGTAGCTGAGGAAGGGAGTTTCAGAGGCACTCTGGTCAGATATATGAGTAGTTCTGGACAAGCTGGCTTGACTCTCCACTTTTGCGGCCCACTTTGTTGCATGGATTTGTTTCAGACATGTTGGCTGATCCTGTGAATTCTTTTCAGAGTAAGTCTGCATGTGAATTTATTGCCTGGAGACATACTTATTTTTAAAGTCCTAGTCACTTCTGTAATGCTGTGTTGTCCCACTTGAAAGTTTGTTTCTTGATTTCAAGGAAGATTAAAGGGGATTCAGATCACTGATTCAGTGCTGTGCACGAATCTTGGGTTTTTGGCTTGTTTGTGTTGTATTCCCCAACCCCATGCAATAAGTATTTAAGTAATTTAATTAAATTAATTGAAGTATGCATGAAAGTGTTTTTAACTTTTCATTACAGGAAATGTTAAATATTAAGAAGTAGAAATAATTGCCCACATACCTATGACTCAGCTTCCACAGAGGTCAGCCCGTGGCCAGTGGTGTGTGCATGTGTGTGGCCCCACGGCCTGAGTTCACAGGTCGTAAGGCCGCATGGTTGGTCCCTAGTCTCTCTCCTTGTTGATTGGTGGTTAACCTGGTGCCTGTGGCCATCACATTGCTCATTTCTCTTTCTTTTAGTATCATAGTATTTTAATTTTCGGTGTTTTCTCTTTTTAATGAAAAAATAAAAAATGACCGTGTTGAAGTTGCTGTGATTTTTTGGTTCATCCTCATATGCATAGCACAAGCTAGTCAGAGTCTCGCCTCGTGCAAAATTAAAGATCACATGAAACAATGAGTAAATGTCACCCTTTATATAAGAATAAGATATATGGTGAATCACAGTCAAACTTTTGCCTTCATGTACTTAAAAAGAGTGTTTTATTGTCCAAATTTTACTCAAAGAGTACATCACTGACCAGAGTCAGATGTTTCTTGTGAAATAGGATTATTTCCAGCATGTAGATCCGTGTCGTTTGATGCAGTTGCAGGGAACCCTTTCCGGTCACTCAGCATCCTGTACACATACGTGTCTCTTGGCTGGAGTGTCCTGTAGGGAGTGTGCTGTGTGTGTTCGCTCGGCTGGCCGCTTGGCTGGGCAGGTTGGGCTGTAGTTGGTTACATTGGGGTTCTAAGGGTAAGAAGGTGTACTCTCAACCCTGTTCTGCTAAGACGCCAAGGGCTTCAGAGGACTCCTCCTTCACATTGTGAGCCCATTGTTAAGATAAAAAAAAATTGCAAATAGAACTGCCTTATGATCCAGCGATCCCACTGCTGGGCATACACACTGAGGAAACCAGAACTGAAAGAGACATGTGTACCCCAATGTTCATCGCAGCACTGTTTATAATAGCCAGGACATGGAAGCAACCTAGATGTCTATCAGCAGATGAATGGATAAGAAAGCTGTGGTACATATACACAATGGAGCATTACTCAGCCATTAAAAAGAATATATTTGAATCAGTTCTACTGAGGTGGATGAAGCTGGAGCTGATTATAGAGTGAAGTAACCCAGAAAGAAAAACACCAATACAGTATACTTACACATATATATGGAATTTAGAAAGATGGTAATGATAAACCTGTATGCAAGACAGCAAAAGAGACACAGATGTATAGAACAGCCTTTTGGACTCTGTGGGAGAGGGAGAGGGTGGGATGATTTGGCAGAGTGGCAGTGTAACATGTATGATATCATAAGTGAAACGAATCGCCGGTCTAGGTTCAATGCGGGATGCAGGATGCTTGGGACTATATGGAATTTAGAAAGATGGTAATGATAAACCTGTATGCAAGACAGCAAAAGAGACACAGATGTATAGAACAGCCTTTTGGACTCTGTGGGAGAGGGAGAGGGTGGGATGATTTGGCAGAGTGGCAGTGTAACATGTATGATATCATAAGTGAAACGAATCGCCGGTCTAGGTTCAATGCGGGATGCAGGATGCTTGGGACTATGCATGGGGATAATCCAGAGAGAAGGTGTGGGGCGGGAAGGGGGAGGTGGGGGTCGGGATTGGGAGTTCATGCACACTCGTGGCTGATTCATGTCAAGGTGTAACAAAACGAACACAGTATTGTAAAGCAAAACAAACTAAAAAATAAAAATTAATTAAAAAAAAAAAAGGATCACGGTCCTTTGATCCTGGCAGTCTGTGTCTCTGGGAGAATCTGAAGTAGAATGGAGGGTCTGAATGACATGGATGTTAGATTATGAAATGTCACCCCTATACCTAGAATATTGCTTTTGTATCAATTCGTAGTGAAGGTATGAGAAAAATTTGGAAATGCAATATGTGAAGTGTTTAGGGACAAGAAGCATTGAGGAGGTCAGCAGGCAGAGTCCTGAGGAGGGAAACGTTCACCCGGAGGCAGGGCGGAAGCGCGTTGCAGGGAGAGGAGACGTCTGCAGGCGCAGCTGTGCGCCGTGTGGTGTCCGGTTGTCGGTGCGACGTCAGTGTGATGTCAGTGCCACGTCAGTGTGACGTCAGCAGTCTGCGCAGCGCGACGGGGAGCAGGGAAGCGCACAGGAGGAAGAGCTGCGGGTCTGGGTGCTTTCCTTCGCGTTCATTCTATTTTCCTGGGAAAACTCCACTACGTTACCCACTAGTTTAATTAAATTTTCCAACATGGTAATGGATTTGTTCCACAAAAATTCATACTGTGGAATCCTTCCTTGTTATAAATAGCAGTTTATGAAATTAGGGAGCTTAGAAATTCTTCTTTGAATTTAAACTAATTTAATGATAAAGCATTTTGGATAACATTAAATTTTGTTTTTGTAATACATAAGACTGATTAGGTTAGTGAAAATAAAATGATCTCTTTGCAGTTATGCCACTTCATCTTGTTTCCACATCGCCAATCTCCCCCACCGTGGTAACTATTGGTTCTGAAATCCTAGTTAATATATCTCTAAAGAAGGGGTTTTTCCTTCATTCTAAGTCATTTCCATTTAAAATTACTTAATTCTCTTTTCTTCGCTATTTTCCAATCTGCCTTTGTGCTGATAGAAAAGATACCTTGTTTCCTTACCGCGTCCTGACCGAGCCCGTCTTGGGGAAGCGGCGCTCCTCGCGTGCGTGTGCTTCCGTGTGAGGCTCACCCAGCGTCTCTCTCCCTCCTCCCGGCCCCTGCCCTGCCTCCGCTGGTCTCCGCGCGCCTGTTGAGGGCTGGCGGGTGAGGGTGCTGAGGGGGGTGAGAGGGTACTTGCCTCACCCTGTCTCTGTGCCAGGCGTGCTTCCAGGCTCCGCTTCCACCGTCTAGACTTCCGCAGATGGGGGAATGTATTGCTCCTGTGTGTTTTGTCTGTATGTTGTTGTTCCTCTTTAATAAAATACATTCTAGGTTTTAAGAAAGGAACTTACAGCCATGTTTTAAAGTGACAGTATGTGATTTTAAGATTGGGAAGTTGCCAAAAACAGAATGTTCCTTGTAGTTTTCTGGAACAGTTATTTGCCGTTTTCTTCCAGGGTGGTCTTGGGCCTTCCCTGGCAGCCCAGTGGCTGAGACCGCTGGCTCCCACCGCAGGGCCAGGGTTCCCATCAGGAAATAGATCCTGCGTCCTCGCAGTGAGGCCAGGACATGGATGAGAAATCAGACTCTCCTGCCCCTTTACTTTTTTAAAGTGTTCTTTAGCCTGAAGTTCTAGTCATCATCAAGTGTCTCTTAGTTGAGTGACTTAGCATTTAAGATTTGAAAAGGACCTTGTGGACCTCCAGACCGACTTCCCTCCTGAATAAAAAAGGGCCACTGCCTTCCAGACACCGATGGTGTCTCAGAAGATAGTTCTTTCTTAGAAGTGAGCTGGGTCTTCATCCCTGTACGCTTGGCTCACCGCTCTGGCTTAATTAACCCAAGGTAATCATTGCAGTCCCTCTCCTGTTTGATGCTCTCTTGACTATTTAAGTTTCTATGCCTTCCCCCACGCCTTGGCAATCTACTTCTAGGAGGAACATCTCTTGATAATTGTAGCAATTCCCTCATCACTTGGTTCCCAGATTCCTTCTCTCGGTTTTCCTTTGGGTGCTCTGCAGTTTCTTGATAGACTTGCCATACCGTCCGATGAGCACCGAGGATGTGCCCACTGTTTACCATTCTTTAGACGTTATTCCAAAATGATTGAGTGAGTTATTCATTCATGAGGTCAGCAGCAAAATCAAGACTCTTTGTTTCTCCCCAAGCCCAAATTATTAATGGGTATATTTTGTTAATAATAAAATCACTTAGCCAGTGAATTGATGTAGTAGTGGCAGCAAATAGTGATAACTGGCGTTTGTAACTTTCTCCTGTGTGCCAGGGTCGTTCTAGGTGCTCCACAGCACCCCTGTGAGGCAGGTGCTCGCGACACTGTACGGGGGCCGGGCTTTGGAGCTGAAGGAAAGAGCCCTCGAGAAGATGTCCTCATCGCCTCTTACACGTGAGGGAAAGGCGCGTGAGGGGCCCAGCATTGCTCTAGGCAGGGGTTTCTGCTGCCTTTCTCCTTTCCTTCTATTTTACCTCCAGTGTTTTGCAGCCGCCTGAAGGGACAAAACAAACCAAACTTCAAATAGCAACTGAGATTTATTGACTGAAAATATCGAAGGGAAGGTTCAGGGCTTCGTGCACACAGCTGTCGGTATCCTGTCGGCTGCTCAGCAGTGGAGCAGAAGGTGGTTCCCAGGCAGCCTGTAGTGCTGCCCAGGGCGTCTGAGCACTGCCACTGCGTGGATCACTGGCCTTCCTGAAGGAGGACCAGGAGGGACTTGGGGAGCCTGAGACACCTTCTGAGTCACCCAGGGCAGAAGGAGGACCAGGAGGGACTTGGGGAGCCTGAGACGCCTTCTGAGTCACCCAAGGCAGCTTCAGTCGGTTTCGGCGTTGACAGCACTGCTGTTGTCTACCTCTCCCAAAACCGGTCAAGTCTGGCTGCATCAGGAACTTACCATACACGGTTAACCAGATCTCTGCATCTGGTCAAATTACATTTTGAAGTGCAGTCACTTTCATCTGAGTGTTAGACCAGTGTAGAAATACATGGTGTGTGTCCATGTGAACCAAGGCACTTCGGTTGTGACTGTGGCCCACCAGGCTCCTCTGTCCATGGGACTCTCCAGGCAGGACCACTGGAGTGGGTTGCCATGCCCTCCTCCAGGGGATCTTCCTGACCCAGGGATCAAACCTGCATCTCATGTCTCCTGTGTTGGCAGGCAGGTTCTTTACCAGTAGCGCCCCCTGGGAAGCCCCCTCCAAATAAATACATGGGGTCTTAAGTGTTTAATTTCCATGATATATTTACTCGCCTTGGAAGACGCCAGTGTTTGTAACCCAGAGTATTGGATTATCTCAACTATTCTGAAGAGTTAAATCCTTCTACCCACTGGTCTGATTTATTTTATAAAGTAAGGAATACTAGAGTAATTGAAAAAAATACCAGTGAACTCTCTAGGTTAAACATACCAGACCTTGTGTGTTAGACTGGAACTTAAACATTGAGGTGTTTGTATAATTTGTATTTTAAATAGAAAACCAAGTAGCTTGTTTCTAGGCTCTTTAGAAATATTTCTGTTTAATGTGAATTTGTTGTTTCTTATAATAGAAAGTTCAAATATAAGATTTTTGGGGTTGGCGATCTTCCCCCTGTCCTTTGTGGAGGAGCGGCCCCCTTGGGGAAGCGCTCAGAGGCTCTCCAGTGGTCCCACTCTAAGGAGCTTGTTTACATGTATTCTGCCAATAAGGAAATGAGGAAGGAACTCTGAGTTCAGATTTGATCTCCACCCAAGCCAAGTCCTATTTTCCTGTTCTTACTGAGAAACACAATGGGATTTCTGTGTGTGGAAAGGAGGCCACTCTTAGCCTGGAGACCCAATGAGCAATGCTGGAGGCCTTGGGGACCTTCTCCGAGCCTCTCACCATGCGTGTGGCTCCGAGAGGGCGAGGCTCCAGACCTGCGCATCTGGTTTCCACCGTCCCACGCGTTCCTGGGACGCGTCCTGTGGCTCTGCCTGCTCCTGGGGGTGCGGTGCCAGTCAGCACAGGGGCCTGCGAGGACCTGTCCATCTTGTCCCAAGAGGGGACCGTCAGTGCTGGACAGCCGGGCCTAGGGGTCTGTGCCCTCTGCTCCTCTGCACCGTTGTACATGCCTTTTTGAATTACGCTTGTTAGGTATCTGTGCCCTCAAGGGACCTATGTTTTGAAGATGATCAGTCCAGGGGTGTTTCCTAGAGGCAGGTGGCAAGCACGCTGACTGGGCACTCCTCCCCTTCACTTGCCTGGCAGAGAGCTCGGGAGGCCGAGCAGGAACTCTCGTCTATACTTCTCAGCGCTGTTGCTCCTTATTGTTATGTGTGCTTCGTCACTTCACTCCTGCCAACTCCTTGTGACGCTGTGGACTGCAGCCCGCCAGGCTCCTCCGTCCATGGGATTCTCCAGGCAAGAATACTGGAGTGGTTGCCATTTCTTCCTCCAGAGGATCTTTCCCACTCAGGGATCAAACCCGCGTCCCCGGCGTCTCCTGCCTTGCAGGCGGGTTGGGACTTTTGTCTGTTTGCTTACCTGTCAGTCAGTTATCTAATGCTTCTCTTTTTCTCTCTCTCCTCTTATTCTCACTCTCTCTCCTTCCTTCTTTCCTTTTCCAGCCTGCAGCTCTCTGTACTGCTTTATTCTTTGGTCTCTTAACTGCGTTTTAACAGGTCCCTTGCAGGCTCAGTAAGCCTCCTCTGGAAACTCCCAGCCCCCTCCGGGAACACTGGCCCGCTCAGAGTTCCCACCCTCCTTTGTGCTTGGCTCTGACGGCCTCTCCTCATCCTCTTTGTCTTCGTTTATTTCATTACATCTGATGGTTTAGAATACTGTGTAAATTTGTGTATTTTATTTCTTGGATTTTTAGCTGTTTCATATCATTACTCATTTAAGGCAAAGAAATAGTTGCCAATGCGGGGATCAAGCCTGGGTTTCCTGTGTTGCAGGCTGACTGTTTACCGTCTGAATCACCAGGGAAGCCTAAAGAAAGAATAAAATATCAGAACTTCAGGTAGAACTTAATGAATCCAAAACCGGTAATTTGATATGCCCCTGTGAGCACATTATTAATGTATATATTGTAATTAATTTTATAGGAAGGTTTTCTGCATCTGCTGTTAAGAAGATTTTATGAAATGATAATGAATGCAGGTTCAAGAAATGAGAGGTCATTGTGAAAAGGTCTGGAATCAAGGCATTTTGTATGTTTGTAGAATTTTTTTTAAAGAAATGATTTCATGTTTTGGAGCAGTGACAGTTTAAAGTTTATTAAAATGAGAAAATCTTTGATATCAAGTATTATAAAACTTTTATTGATGAGGATGAAATTAAAAGTAAGTCGTTAGAGTACTTAGCTAGTAAAGATGAATAGATCTATTATAAATTTATATTCTCCTACATGTTTATGCCTTCCCAAAGCATTTGGAAGGGAGGAGTGGGGTAGGAATTAAAACTTAAGTAAATTGAGGTTAAGAATTTTTTACATAAATTTAGTAAACTCCCCAGAGATTCTCCGTATAGCCAGGGCATAATTTCCCAAACCACTGAAGGCTAGGCCAGAGCAATTAATGACTCAAAAAGCCACTTTACAGCAATATTTTACTTTGCACAGCAGAATTATTTATGCTGTTTCAGCTGCTTCAACCAAGCCTTTCAGAATCATTTTGTTTAATTTTGAGCCTGCTTTGTGCATAATAAGGATAAACAGTATTTCACTATAGTGGGGACAAAAAAGTCATCTGGTTGTCATTCTGAACTTGCCCTTGCTTATGGAAGATGAGTGTCCACTAAGTGAATGGTAGGAATACTATGAGTGACGTAGAGTGCTGGCCTGTTGCAAAAGGAAGATGATAATTTCCGAAGCACAGAGAGGGGATGGCTTAGGGCTAGGAGAGAGGCACTGATTGAGAAACACAGCCCACCAGACTCGGAGCAGAGATCACTGATGCAAGGCTCCTGACAGCTGGCAGAGAGACGGCCGAGGAAAGGGTCCAGCCGAGTGGGATGGTAGGTAATCCGGAAAGTTTGGTGTTCACATGACCGTTTTTCGTGGTTCGTCTGCAGTGTTCTTCGGGGACATAGTCTGGGGCCTGGTGAGCTCTCTGCTCGTGTGTGTGTGCGATCCAGCCCTCGAGCTGGAAAAGACGGCTGCTGGAGCCAGCCGCTGGGCTGTGTGCGCGCACTCAGTCGCGCCCAGTTCTTCGCCGCCCCGTGGGCTGTACCCGCCGGGCTCCTCTGTCCATGGCAAGAATGCGGAAGTAGGTTGCTGTTTCCTTCTGCAGAGGATCTTCCTGACTCAGGGGTCAAACCCACGTCCCATGCGTCTCCTGTGCTGGCAGGTGGATTCTTTTACCTGGGAAGCTATGGTTGGGATTCACGTGCTTTTTAATGTTCTCCCAACGTGTGTAGGCTCATGGGGGAAAATACCCCATTTGATTTACTGACTCTGAATTATTAGCCTCAGTTTTTTTGGTCATTTTTAATACAAACTAGCAGTGATTTCCCAAGCCATGGTGACTTGAACTGATCTTCTGAAACCTGACTTCGTTCACACGTGGTTCACTTGTGGTCTGTGAGGAGTGACATCAAACCGTCTTTGCTCTGGGCTGACGGCTCTGGGAGGAGAAGGGGATGACAGAGGATGAGATGGCTGGATGGCATTGCTGACTCAATGGACGTGAGTCTGAGTGAGCTCCGGGAGTTGGTGATGGACAGGGAGGCCTGATGTGCTGCAATTCATGGGGTCACAAAGAGTCAGACACAACTGAGTGACTGAACTGAACTGAGGGCTCTGTTAGGATTGGACCATGGCAGTTACAGGAGCCTCCCTCTGGGTAGGACTTGAACTTGAGGCTGTCATTCAGACTCTGCGTGGCTGGGCTTTCACCATGCAACTTTGGGCAGACCCTTTAACTTTCATCTTTGAAGTGGAGATCAGTCCTTACTGTGCTGAGTTAGTGTGAAGATGAAATTAAAAGACACTTGCTCCTTGGAAGGAAAGCTATGAGAAACCTAGACAGCATATTAAAAAGCAGAGGCATCACTTTGCCAACAAAGGTCTGTACAGTCAAAGCTGTGGTTTTTCCAGTAGTCATGTATGGATGTGAGAGTTGGACCATAAAGAAGGTTGAGTGCCGAAGAATTGATGCTTTTGAACTGTGGTGTTGGAGAAGACGTTTGAGAGTCCCTTGGATTGCAAGAGATCCAACCAGTCCATCCTAAAGGAGACCAGCCCTGAGTGTTCACTGGAAGGACTGATGCTGAAGCTGAAACTCCAACACTTTGGCCACCTGATGCAAAGAGCTGACTCATTTGAAAAGTCCTTGATGCTGGGAAAGATTGAAGGTAGAGGAGAAGGGGACGTCAGAGGATGAGATGGTTGGATGGCATCACTGACTCAATGGACATGAGTTTGGTGGGCTCCGGGAGTTGGTGGAGCTCAGGGAGGCTCAGGGAGGCCTGCTGTACTGCATTCCATGGGGTCGCAAAGAGCTGGACGTGACTGAGCGATGGAGCAGCAGCCACAGGGAAAGGCCACTTGCTGTGAGGGGCGCAGAAGTGGCTTTCTCCTGTTTCCTATCCTGAGGGGATCTTAGATTTAATAGGCACTCTGTAGGCAGGTTACAGCCCCTGTGGTTAGACCTATTGGTAGTTCTTTCATTTGGGAGTTGTGCAAAACCCCTTTGTGATGGCGGCCTTACCTGCCCAGGCTGATCTAGGGGGAAGCCCCTAAATCTCCTTTATTTCAGGGCCTGGCACAGCACAGAGGTGCCGCTTGCGGTTCGGTTCTCATGGTTGTCTTGGCCACCCTCTGCCGTCAGGACACATCTGGTTTCTGCTGTTCTTCTGCCCCCGTTCCGCTGTGACCCCCACAGGCCCCTTGCTTGCTGGGCTTTCGTCCTGAGCCATCCTCCCCCTGGCTTCCAGCAGGAACAGGCTTGCAGTCCAGAATGAGGAAAGAAAGCAAATCCAACTTGACATTTAATCATTATCTTGTAGTTGAGATGGAGAAGCTCTATACAGTCAACAAAGACAAGACCGGGAGCTGACTGTGGCTCAGATCATGAACTCCTGATTGCCAAATTCAGACTTAAATTGAAGAAAGTGGGCAACACCACTAGACCATTCAGGTATGACCTAAATCAAATCCCTTATGATTATACAGTGGAAGTGAGAAATAGATTTAAGGGTCTAGATCTGATAGATAGGGTGCCTGATGAACTATGGAATGAGGTTCGTGACATTGTACAGGAGACAGGGATCAGGACCATCCCCATGGAAGAGAAATGCAAAAAGGCAAAATGGCTGTCTGGGGAGGCCTTACAAATAGCTGTGAAAAGAAGAGAAGCAAAAAGCAAAGGAGAAAAGGAAAGATATAAGCATCTGAATGCAGAGTTCCAAAGAATAGCAAGAAGAGATAAGAAAGCCTTCTTCAGCAATCAATGCAAAGAAATAGAGGAAAAGAACAGAATGGGAAAGACTAGAGATCTCTTCAAGAAAATTAGAGATACCAAGTCGGAATGAGGTTCGTACATTGTACAGGAGACAGGGATCAAGACCATCCCCATGGCAAAGTATTATTTTATTTTATTATTTTTTTTTAGACTTGAATGTTATAGGTCTTGTATTATTGTTGCAACCTGCTTTAAGGGTCAGTATTATTTCAAAATGAGATTTGAGTTGATGAGGTGGATCAAATCAAAACTGTGAAAGGGTAATTAGCCAAGAATTCTCGTGTTACTGTGGGGACGATAAGGACTTCCTCCTAGCATGGCCCCTCATTCTCCCAGAGACCCGTTTTCTTTGTTCCTCTGCAGGTCTCCAGGGCTCTGCATTCAGGGAGATGACAGGCACAAACTGAAAAGAAATACAGGAGAAGCCCTCACCTGTCAGGTGTGCAGAAAGACCCGAGTCAGGAGCTCAGCAGGTGGTGTCCCCCGGGATCCCCCCGAGTACTCTTTCTGTGAGCCTTTGATCCTGACATTTTCCCTAAACAGTGTTGACTTCAGAGCGTGTGGATTTGATTTTACATGACAAACACCAGGAACTAACAGCCTGTCCTAAATATACTTAAACTCTGAGGCTGTACATTTGATAGGGGAGTATTTGAAATTAAAATCTGAAAATAGAAATGGTGGAGAAACATTCTTCGTTCTTGTTGGTGGTAAAGACTGAACTCCAGCTCATGAGTCAGTGAATCTGAGAGATCACATTTGAAGATGACCCAGTACACTTTTGAGAAGTTGGAGGTTTTATGATTGAGAAAAGACGGAAGTTATGCTCAAATGCCCCTCCCCAACCCCACAATGCATCTGTTTTGACTACTGATGCAAAAATTCAAGCCACAGTAAACTCAGCTCAGCATCCTCCAGTGCTAAGGAAGGATGTAAATTCCAAGTGCTTTTATGAGTTAACCTGTTATGAAAGGAGGAGATGGAAACCTAATAGTCCTAAGACTATTCGGTGGAGACACAGTTTATTGAGTCTAATAAAGAAGGTTTGGGGGTAGGACTTGAAATAACCTGAATGGAGAACAAGTGTCCCAGCGGCATTTGAAGCTGCTCTTATTTTCTACTGAGAAGCAGGACTGCAGAGAAATACAAGAGGAAGGAGGCTGAGACCTGGACAAGTGGCCCTGTTTATATTTGCAAGGTCAGTGAGACAGCGGCTCTAGAGGTTTTGATTTATGACCGTGTCTGTGCCTCCACCCGCATGCCTGAGATGGAGTGTGATGACACACTGTGATTGGAAAGCAGCAAGGGCTGGCTGTTCAAAAAGGCTGGCGGGGAAGCAGAGGCTCTAGGATCGATATACACCTCATCATAGGATCAGGAAGCAGCAGCTAAAAAGCCTTGAAGGTGAACTGAAGATAAATAATAAAGCAGAGTTTGATGGACTTCTTAACCAAGAGCAGAGATGGGGGCAGCTTTCTCTAACTCTGTGTTTTTCAAAATCGCAGACTGCGACCTATTAGTGTATCATAAAATCAATGGGTTGCACCTAGTATCTAGAAAAGAAAAGAAAAAAAAAATAGAATAGAGAATGGTACCATCTATTTTAAAGATAAATACAATTTTCGACAGCCTTTTAAAATTTACACAAACCTATACGCATATGCTGTGAGTAAATGGTATGTCCCACTGTAGATTACAGTTGGCAAAGTTTGTAAGCCAGTTCTTTAAATCAGTTGCCAGGTTTTTAAATCAAGACCCAAAATGGAGTGGAATTGGGATCCTTCAACCCAGACCCCCTGATGGCTGGTCACTTCCTTTCAGTGAGTCCCTTGGAAATGAAATGGAGGCAGAGGCCCAGAAGGGGGTGTTTTCCTTGATTTGGCTTTTGCAAAAAAGGAACAGATTTCTGAGCTTCAGTGAAAGTGACCATACAGGCAAAGTTCAGGCTCCAAGGAAGAAGAGAAGTCACTAAAGCAAATCTATTTTTAGCAAGCTGCTTCTAGCAAGCTTTGTGAAAGAGGCATGGCAGAAAAATTTTAGTGGGAAAAGATATATAAAAGAGCAAGGGTGTATGCTAATTCTCTTCAGTTGTGTCCAACTCTGTGCGACCCCATAGACGGAAGCCCACCAGGCTCCCCCGTCCCTGGGATTCTCCAGACAAGAACACTGGGGTGGGTTGCCATTTCCTTCTCCAATGCATGAAAGTGAAAAGTGAAAGGAAAGTCTCTCAGTCGTGTCCGACCCTTAGAGACCCCATGGACTGCAGCCCACCAGGCTCCGCCGTCCATGGGATTTTCCAGGCAAGAGTATTGGAGTGGGCTGCTGTTGCTTTCTCTGGCAAGGGTGTATGGGAGGAGCCATTTCCCAAGGACGCGTGACAAGGACACACAGACCTGACATGCCATTCTCTTCAGTTGTGTCCAACTCTGTGCGACCCCATAGACGGAAGCCCACCAGGCTCCCCCGTCCCTGGGATTCTCCAGACAAGAACACTGGGGTGGGTTGCCATTTCCTTCTCCAATGCATGAAAGTGAAAAGTGAAAGGAAAGTCTCTCAGTCGTGTCCGACCCTTAGAGACCCCATGGACTGCAGCCCACCAGGCTCCGCCGTCCATGGGATTTTCCAGGCAAGAGTATTGGAGTGGGCTGCTGTTGCTTTCTCTGGCAAGGGTGTATGGGAGGAGCCATTTCCCAAGGACGCGTGACAAGGACACACAGACCTGACATGCCATGCCCCCGTCTCTTGCCCCACCCCCACCCCCAGGCATGCAGACCTCAAGGTAAGAGAGGCAAGCAAAGCACAGCTCTGGATCTTTGCTGAAAGTGAAGGGGAAAATGCCACCAAGAGAGGCAGCCTGACCAGGTCAGTGAGAAGTTCTAAAACACTGCAAAGGCTTGAAAAATCGGAGTGAAGTCAGAGCAAGAAATGGATTTTTGACTTGGAAAAAAATTAAGGAAAACAGAAAAACATTATTCAAATTAGAATAATAAAATGATAAAGAAGTCTGATCTTTTATTTGGAAAGGAAGAGAAAACTGGTCATAGCTGAGGAGGAAGGAAGAAGCAGACGTAGGCTCCAGACCCCCGTGTGGGCAGGCTTGGCGGGCAGCAGCCTCCTGTGACAGAGGGGAGGGCCTGTCTGGAGGTTGGTTTGCATCACAAGCACACCAGTTCTTAAAACGGCTGGGTTTCCTGGGGAGGTTTGATGGAGGTTATGGATATGGGTGAAGGCTCTACCAGGCGGCCCCACTGGATAGGGGGTTTTAAATTTTAATGTTAACTCAGGAAATTTGCCCAGATGGAAAATGGGTGACTCTCTAGCTACAGGTTTTTCTCCAGAGAAAGTGGCACACAGCAGCTAGGTTTGAATTTGAGGTGTTTGAGGTCAGGGTCTAACTCAGGCAAAAATAGAAGACTTGACACCTCTCTCTACTGTCTACACCCCTTTCTCAGGTTCTTTGCTCACCCAGAGATGGGATTTGCAGGTGAGGCCAGGAAGGTTAAGACTCCCTGCCGGGACAGCAATCACCCTTCCTCCCTGAATGAGCTCTGCCCTGTTGGCGGTGCCTGTTTGCAGCACTAGGGGGAGTTTTGCAAATCTCTCTCCTGGTTCCACAGAAAAGAGTACAGCTGTATCACCCCGAGGCTGCATCTAAAGTTACAGTGGGTTGAATGATGGCCCCACCAAAGATATGTCTCCCAGAACCTGCGAAAGCAAGCCATTTTGGAAAAAAGATTGTTGCAGATTAGTTAAGTCAAAAACCTTGAGAACAGACTATCATGGATTCAGTTCAGTTTAGTTGATCACTTATGTCCGACTCTTTGCGACCCCATGGACTGCAACACTCCAGGCTTCCCTGTCATCACCAATTCCTGGAGCTTACTCAAACTCAGACTTTGAGTTGGTGATGCCATCCAGCCATCCCAACCTCTGTCGCCCCCTTCCCCTCCTGCCTTCAGTCTTTCCCAGAATCAGGGGCTTTTCCAATGAGTCAGCTCTTCTCATCAGGTGCATCCGTCCTTCCAATGTATATTCAGGGCTGATTTCCTTTAGGATGGACCAGCTTCATCTCCTCGCAGTTCAAGGGACTCTCAAGAGTCTTCTCCAACACCACAGTTCAAAAGCATCAGTTCTTCAGCACTCAGCTTTCTTTATAGTCCAACTTTCACATCCATACATGACTACTGGAAAAACCATAGCTTTCACTGCTGCTGCTGCTGCTGCTAAGTCACTTCAGTCGTGTCTGACTCTGTGTGACCCCATAGACTAGACAGACCTTAAAGTAATGTCTGTGCTTTTTAGTATGCTGTTTAGGTTGGTCATAGCTTTTCTTCCAAGGAGCAAGCATCTTTTAATTGCATGGTTGCAGTCACCATCGGCAGTGATTTTGGAGCCCCCCAAACTAAGGTCTCTCGTTGTTTCTACTGTTTCCCATCTATTTGCCATGAAGTGATGGGACCTGATGCCATGATCTTTATTTTCTGAATGTTGAGTTTTAAGCTAACTTTTTCACTCTCTTCTTTCACTTTCATCAAGAAGCTTTTTAGTTCCTCTTCACTTTCTCCCTTAAGGGTGGTATCATCTGCATATCTGAGGTTATTGATATTTCTCCTGGCAATCTTGATTCCAGCTTGTGTTTCATCCAGCCCAGCATTTTGCCCGATGTACTCTGCATGCAAGTTAAATAGGCAGGGTGACAATATACAGCCTTGATGTACTCCTTTCCTGATTTGGAGCCAGTCTGTTGTTCCATGTCCAGTTCTAACTGTTGCTTCCTGACCTGCATACAGATTTCTCGGGAATCAAGTAAGGTGGTCTGGTATTCCCATCTCTTTCAGAATTTTCCACAGTTGATTGTGATCCACACAGTCAGAGGCTTTAGTATAGTCAATGAAGCAGAAGTAGTTGTTTTTCTGGAACTCTCTTGCTTTTTCAGTGATCTAACGGATGTTGGCAATTTGATCTCTGGTTCCTCTGCCTTTTCTAAATTCAGCTTGAACATCAGGAAGTCCACGGTTCACGTACTGTTGAAATCTGGCTTGGAGAATTTTAAGCATTACTTTACTAACATGTGAGATGAATGCAATTGTGTGGTAGTTTGAGCATTCTTTGGCATTGCCTTTCTTTGGGATTGGAATGAAAACGGACCTTTTCCAGTCCTGTGGCCACTGCTGAGTTTTCCAAATTTGCTGGCATATTGAGTGCAGCACTTTCACAGCATCATCTTTTAGGATTTGAAACAGCTCCACTGGAATTCTGTCACCTCCACTAGCTTTGTTCATAGTGATGCTTGCTAAGGCCCACTTGACTTCACATACCAGGATATCTGGCTCTAGGTGAGTGATCACACCATCGTGATTATCTGGGTCATGAAGGTCTTTTTTTTTTTTTGTACAGTTTTTCTGTGTAGTTTTGCCACCTTTACTGAATATCTTGTCCTTCTGTTATGTCCATACCATTTCTTTCCTTTATTGTGCCCATCTTTTCATGAAATGTTCCCTTGGTATCCCCAATTTTCTTGGAGAGCTCTCTAGTCTTTCCCATTCTGTTGTTTTCCTCTGTTTCTTTGCACTGATCACTGAGGAAGGCTTTCTTATCTCTCCTTGCTAATCTTTGGAACTCTGCATTCAAATAAGTATATCTTTCCTTTTCTCCTTTGCCTTTAGCTTCTCCTCTTTTCTCAGCTATTTGTAAGGCCTCCTCAGACAACCATTTTGCCTTTTTGCATTTCTTTTTCTTGGAGATGGTCTTGATCACTGCCTCCTGTACAATGTCACAAACCGCCGTCCATAGTTCATCAGGCACTCTATCTATCAGATATAATCCCTTGAATCTGTTTGTCACTTCCACTGTATAATTGTAAGGGATTTGGTTTAGGTCATACCTGAATGGTCTAGTGGTTTCCCCTACTTTCTTCAATTTAAGTCTGAATTTGTCAATAAGGAGTTCATGATCTGAGCCACAGTCAGCTCCTGGTCTTCTTTTTGCTGACTGTATAGAGCTTCTCCATCTTTGGCTGCAAAGAATGTAATCAATCTGATTTTGGTATTGACCATCTGGTGATTCCACGTGTACAGTCTTCTCTTGTGTTGTTTGAAGAGAGTTTTTGCTATCACCACTGTGTTCTCTTGGCAAACTCTATTAGCCTTTGCCCTGCTTCATTTTATACTTCAAGGCAAAATTTGCTTGTTACTCCAGTATCTGTTGACTTCCTACTTTTGCATTTCAGTCCCTTATGATGAAAAGGACATCTCTTTTTTTTGGTGTTAGTTCTAGAAGGTCTCGTAGGTCTTCATAGAACCATTCAACTTCAACTTCTTCAGCATTACTGGTTGGGGCATAGACTTGGATTATTGTGATATTGAATGGTTTGCCTTGGAAATGAACAGAGATCATTCTGCCTTTTTGAGATTGCATCCAAGTACTGCATTTTGGGCTCTTTGGTTGACCATGATGGCTACTCCATTTCTCCTAAGGCATTCTTGCCCACAGTAGTAGATATAGTGGTCATCTGAGTTAAATTCACCCATTTCAGTCCATGTTAGTTTGCTGATTCCTAAAATGTCAATATTCACTCTTGCTATCTTCTGTTTGACCACTTCCAATTTGCCTTGATTCGTGGACCTGACATTCCAGGTTCCTATGCAATATTGCTCTTAACAGCATTGGACTTTGCTTCTATCACCAGTCACATCCACAGCTGGGTGTTGTTTTTGCTTTGGCTCTGTCTCTTCATTCTTTCTGGAGTTATTTCTCCACTGATCTCCAGCAGCATATTGGGCACCTACTGACCTGGGGAGTTCTTTCAGTGTCTTATCTTTTGCCTTTTCATACTGTTCATGGGGTTCTCAAAGCAAGATACTGAAGTGGTTTGCCATACCCTTCTCCAGTGGACCACATTTTGTCAGAACTCTCCACCATGACCCGTCCATCTTGAGTGGCCCTATATTGGAGTAGGTAGCCTATCCCTTCTTCAGCAGATCTTCCTGATCTGGGAATCAAACCAGGATCAACCTGCATTGCAGGCAGATTCTTTACCAACTGAGCTAAGAGGGAAGTCCATTCATGGATTAGGGTAGACTATAAATTCAGTGGCAGATGTCACTTAAAAAGAACACAAGAGCTGTAAGAGTTACTTATATATTCTGGAGATTAATCTTTTGCCAGTTGTTCCATTTGCAGTTATTTTCACCCTTCTGAGGTTTGTCTTTTAATGTTTATTATTTCCTTTGCTGTGCAAAAGATTTTAAGTTTGAGTAAGTTCTATTTTTTTTAAATTTCCCTTACTTTAGTCATAGAGGACCCTGGTGTGATGTATGTTAAAGAGTGTACAGCCTATAGTTTCCTCTAAGACCTGTGGCTAACTCATGTTGATGTATAGCAGAAGCCAACACAATATTGTAAGCAATTATCCTCCAATTAAAAATAAATTAATTTATATGTAAAAAAAGGACACAAGAGAAGACAGAGGCAAGATGACCATATGAAGACAGAGGCAGAGGCTGGAGTTACACTGTCACAAGCCAAGCAACTCCTAGAGCCAACAGAAGCCAGGAAGAGGCAAGGACAAAGTCTTCCCTGGAGCTTTGGAGGGAGGGGTCCCTGCCAGCACCTGGATCTCAGATTTCTGGCCTTTAAAACTGTGAGAGAATATATTGGTGCTGTTTGTGTGTGTGTGTGGTTTTTAAGCCACTCAGTTTGTGGGAATTTGTTACAGAAGCCCTGGGAAACTAGCGCTGGGACTCTGCTGGTGGGATATTTGCTCTTCCATGCATAACTTAATTTTTAAAAGGCTCAAGCTTTTAGCTAAAGAGATAAAACAAGGAGGATGGAGTTTCAGGCAGTTGTTAAGTACAGGGAGGATTGCTCAGACTTGGGTGACGATCTGTTGCTTAGAATGGGCTTCCTTGGTGACTCAGTGGTAAAGAATCCACCTGCTAATGCAGGAGATATTTGTTATGTTGTAATAATGTAGGTTATATATTATATATAATATAAATAATATATGTTTTACTATATGGTTTAATTTCTGTCACTAGGTAAAACTGATATCTCAGTTTTATGACTATGTTATTTATATAAGCTTTCATGGCTAGTAAGTAGCAGAGCAGAGCTGACCTTAATTACACCATTTTCACTCTTCCCCCATCACTATACAGGCTCCTAGAAGAGAGTTTTATCATAATTCTCTTTCCATAGCTTTAAAAAACCCACGGTTTTATTTAAGGTATAACTGTTACACATACAGCGCATATTTAAAATGTGCAGATTGGTAAAGTTTGATATACAAATAAGTGAGATCATTACCATGATCAAAATTGTGTGGTTTCTTTTTTACTGGGTTTTGAGAGTTTTTTAACTGTATATTTTGGATATGAGCTCATGATCAGGTATGTGATTTTCAGTTTTCCTCCCAGTTTGTGAGTTGCCTTTTCATTTGTAAAGATACTGTAGACATTCACCTGGGCTAGTTTAAGCCTGGTTCTGTGCATTGCAGTGGGGTTGATTGGATGATGACTCAAAAGTCAGTGCAGCTGTACTAGTTTATACCTCGGATTTTATGATGATAATTGCAGGAAGGGATAGCCTGTGAAGTGGTACTGTATGTTTGACTTTCTTGAACATTTCTGAAAAGGGCTAGTTGATTTGGGATCAGCTACTAAAAACCAACTGCTAAGGAGTATACTGTGGGGAAGGATATGGCAACCCACTGCAGTATTCTTGCCTGGGAAATCCTGTGGACAGAGGAGCCTGGTGGGCTATAGTTCATGGAGTCGAAAAAGAATTGGACATGACTCAGTGACTGACTGGTGGGCTGCCGTCTCTGGAGTTGCACAGAGTCGGACATGACTGAAGCGCCGCAGCAGCAGCAGCAGCAGTGAGTGAAGACCACCAACAAAGGACTCTACTGTACACAAACCAAGAGGGGCTTTAAAACCAAATTGATTTAGGAGGAGTCACTTGGCTCAGAGGTTAGAGCGTCTGCCTGGAATGCGGGAGACCTGGGTGCGATCCCTGGGTGGGGAAGATCCCCTGGAGAAGGCGATGGCACCCCACTCCAGTACTCTTGCCTGGAGAATCCCACGGAGGGAGGAGCCTGGTGGGCTGCAGTCCATGGAGTTGCAAAGAGTCGGACATGATTGAGCAACTTCACTTCACTGAAAGCCCAGAGAAAATGTGCTCTGTCTGTGGGACCTTACTTTAGGGAGTTCGGCCCTTTTCATGTGTAAGTCGGGCTTTCGGGTTGAGCCTGTTTTTGTCTAGGAAGGGAACTGGCAGCTGGAAGGACTAAGAACTGGATGCTGCTGGAATGTCTCTATTAATCAATGTTTGTGTCCTGCTGCCAGCTCACTTTATGTGAGACTCTGGAACCGGCAGAACCGGCTCTCCCTGCGGTGACCCACCTTCTGCCTTCACAGCTGGCACTCACTGATCGCCCTCTCCAGCCAGTGACCTCAGAAGCTCAATCACACCAAAGTGACAGGCACTTAATAAAACGCCTATGCTCTAGGTCAGTATTTAAAAATATTTACCAGACTTTATTTATCTAGCCTATTATTAATTAGACAGTTGTTCATGTTGTTCAAACATTCTATATTCTTAACAACTGTTAGCTGCTAAAGCATTCTAGTATTAGCACTTCTCTTCTGGTGCACATATATCCTTACTTCTGTTAAGTATGTATCAGGAGTGAGCCTGCTGGGCCATAGGACAAGCATGTGTTTGGATACTGCTGCTGCTGCTAAGTCGCTTCAGTCGTGTCCGACTCTGTGCGACCCCAGAGACAGCAGCCCACCAGGGTCCCCCGTCCCTGGGATTCTCCAGGCAAGAACACTGGAGTGGGCTGCCATTTCCTTCTCCAATGCATGAAAGTGAAAAGTGAAAGTGAAGTTGCTCAGTCATGTCTGACTCTTAGTGACCCCATGGACTGCAGCCCACCAGGCTCCTCCATCCATGGGATTCTCCAGGCAAGAGTACTGGAGTGGGGTGCCATTGCCTTCTCCTGTTTAGATACTAGGAAACAATTTTCCAAAGGGTTGTACTAATTTACCCTCTTACCAGCAACGAACAGGAACATTCTGTTCGCTTCACATCCTCATTAATATTTGCTATTATCAGTGTTTAATTTTAGGCAGTCTGGTGAGTACAGTACTATCGAACTGTGGTTGTAATTTCAATGTCTGTCATCCATATATTTCAATATATCCCATCCCACTTGCTCTTTGTGAGCATCACCTTGATGCCTCTCCAGGGGAATGGTGGAGTTTATGTTGTCTCCTTTTGAATATTTGTTTCATGTGACTTTCTGAGGCTAGATCATGAAAATCAATTCTCTTAGATACTAACTCTTGAAATTTCTACTGTGTATTTTGCCTTTAGTGATTTCTAGCTTAACTCTGCAATGATCAGAGAACATGTTTTATATGATTTCAAGCATTAAAAACTTGATATACATATGACCCAATGCATGTATAAACTTTTTGGTAAAAATTCCATGTGCACATGATAAGAATCTATCTCTTGCAATTGTTGGGTATATATTCTATAAATGCAAATTAGGTTAATTTTATTTATTGTTTTATTTACATTTCTTATATGTTTGATTTTTTTTGCCTCATTCTATCAGTTGCTGAGATTGTGTTTTTTAAAATGTACATTTGACTAAGATTGTGAATTTTACTTTTTCTTCAGTTCTGTCAATTCTTTGCTTTACATGTTTTGAGGTTACTTTATCAGATCCTAGAAATTTTAATAATTTAAATGAATATATTTATTATATAGCAAATTTGATTATTCTGAAACTTTAAGGTAAGGTTTTCTTTGTCTGCTATCAATAAATCACTTCACTGGCTTGCTTCTAGTCAGTGTTTACAATGACAGCAGTGGGTACTTTCCAAAGAGGGCCACAGTATATCCCATCCCACTTGTTTTCCCTACAACGTGACCCTAATAGACCTTCAATGGAATGGTAGAGTCTGTGTTGCCTCCTTTGAACTTTTGTCGTCCTCTCTGTGACTTCTGAGGCTAGATCATGAAAATCAATGCACTTTTGTCCTACTGTCTTGGAATTCAGCTCCCAGACTCTGAGAAAGCCCACAGTGACCCACATGGACAGATCATATGAAAAGACCATGTTAGGCACTCAGGCCAATTGCCTAGCTGAGGTCTTGACCTCAGTGCCAAACATGTGGTGATGCCTCTCTGACACCAGCTCCCAGCTCTTGAATCACCCCAGGTTAAAATTATCCCCAGTCTCCAAGTCTTTTTAGCTGAGGCGCCAGACATCCTGAAACAAATAAGCCACCCTACTGTGCCTTATCTAGATTCCAAATTATGAACATAATAAACTGGTTATTTTATGACACTAAGTTTTGGAGTTATGAACAATAGTAACCAGAACAGTGTGGTATAAGTTTTCTATCTTTTGTTCACCTTTATACGTCTTTATTTTTGAGTGTGTCTCTTGTAAAAAGTATGTCGGCTTGTAAAAAATTTGAGTCTGCCAGTTTTTGTTTTTTAATTGAAGTATTTAGTCTGCTGTACTGTGCTTAGTCACTTAGTCATGTCTGACTCTTTGCAGCCCCATGGACTGCAGCCCGCCAGGCTCCTCTTTCCATGGGGATTCTCCAGGCAAGAATACTGGAGTGGGTTGCCATGCCTTCCTCCAGGGGATCTTCCCACCTCAGGGATCGAACCCAGGTCTCCTACATTGCAAGCTGATTGTTTACCCTCTGAGCCACCAGGGAAGCCCAAGAATACTGGAGTGGGTAGCTTATCCCTTCTCCAGGGGGTCTTCCCGACTCAGGAATCAAATGAGGTCTCCTGCGTTGCAGGCAGATTCTTTACCAGCTGAGCTAACAGGGAAGCCTGTGTATTTTAGTCTATATATGTTTAAATAATTACTTATATATTTGGGTTTAAATCTTCCATCCTACTATTTTCTTACTATATATTATGCTTTTCCTGTATTCTTTTTTCTCTTGCCTTCTTTTGGGTTGATTACATTTTATTATTGCATCCTCCCCTCTAACGAGGGAGCTTGTTGATTATACATTGTAAATAACTTTGATCCTGAACTTCCTACTCAAATTTAAAGTTTCAGATAATCTCTCAAGATATCTCTCATTAAGCCGAGAGAGTGAAGCACGTACACCAGGAATCAGAGAGATAAATTAGGATTGAAAATTATATCTAAGAAAGAACTATGGGTGTGATTTCTGGCACATGGAGTTGTCTGGTTTCTGTAAATCAGAAACCAATTACACTTTGAAGGGATAACATTTTCTAAGAAGTCATGACTCTTAAAAGCCTTTGGGTGGTATGAGCCTTAAAACAGCCCTTCGACCACCAAGTTTCCATAAGCAGGACAAGTCTGCAAAAGCTATGCAGCGCTCAAGGAGAGACCCTCTTCAGCTTCACTTCAGATGTGGCTGTGGAGGATAACAGACAAGGAAAAAGGCCCAGAGGATGGAGCTATAAGCCACAGAGAACAATAGACCACGAATGCCACCCTGAGAGCCACATCAAGGCCACACCTAGGAGATCTCTCCACTTCTGGGGCAAAGACACACTCCACTGGGTCATTATTTGTAAGGACTGATGGCTGCTGTGTCCCCTACTCCTCCTTTCATTGAATAGGGGCTTTTTTTTAATTTGGTAGGCCCGGGGCTGTTATCCTGGTCAGACCATGAGGAGCTGCATTCAGCCCCGAGATGGACAGGGCATACTTTCCAGAGAACCCAGCCTTTGAACTTTGTAGCAATTGGTAAATGGGATTTCAGGCTGCTTCCCTGGGAAGGCAGTAAGTGTGGTCTAAGAGTGTGAAGAAGGAGACATGAATATTAACTGCCTCGAGAGACTACAGTGGCTGAGCCTGCTGTGTGTTAACAAGCCTACTTCTTTTTCCTGGGTTCATGGACCATCCTCGTTTACAAGAAAGCATGGCTTTGCTGAGTTCTAGCCAATGGAATATGGTCGCACAGAATCAGACACGACTGAAGCGACTTGGCATGCATGCATGCATTGGAACACTCCAGTGTTCTTGCAGGGAGAATCCCAGGGACAGAGGAGGCTGGTGGGCTGCTGTCTATGGGGTCGCACAGAGTCGGACACGACTGAAGTGACTCAGCAGCAGCAGCAAGGCCTAGTCCCTCAGTTGTGTCCGACTCTGTGCGACCCCATAGACTGCAGCCCACCAGCCTCCTCTGTCCATGGGGATTTGCCAGGCAAGAATACTGGAGTGGGTTGCCATGCCTTTCTCCAGGGGATCTTCTCAACTCAGGGATTGACCCAGGTCTCCCTCATTGCAGGCAGATTCTTTACTGTCTGAGCCACCAGGGAAGCCCAAGAATACTGGAGTAGATAGCTTATCCCTTCTCCAGAGGATCTTCCCCACCCAGGAATCAAACCAGGTCTCCTGCATTGCAGGCTAATTCTTTACCAGCTGAGCTACCAGGGAAAGCCAGTAGGAGTGGAAGCAAAATGGCCATTTTCAGGCCTGGCCCATAAATCCCTCCTGAGAGATTCTCCATTTTGTCTCAAGACTGATGAACACAGTCACTTTAGAAGTCAGGGCTTACAGTGGAGGATCTACAAGACAAAAGGAGCCTCAGTTCCTGAATCACTGCTCAGGTACCTGTTCTGAAACACATCAGAGTGAGAAAAAAAATGTCCATTTGCTATAACAGCTGTCGTTACTCCAACTGCTACACGAAGCCATCACTTACCCTAACCACACATAAAACTACCCATGCTTTGTCTGGTAGCATAGAGAGGGGAGGGCTGTATTTTAAATCTCTCAATCCTGACAGTTTTTCTAAGTGGGAACATAAGCCTGAATTTTAAGGGAAAATCCCTGAGGCTCCCTCTGGTCAATGTGGCCTGGCCCACCGTGGTGACGAGCACCTACATTTGCTCCCATCTCACTTCAAAGGGGAAGCCTGTTGAGCCCTGAGAAGCAGGAGCCAGCAAGACCCCAAGAGGCCCCAGGAAAAGGAAAGTCAAGCAGCATCAGAGATGCTCTGATGTGAATTTACCTTGAAATATTCTGAGTCTTTTCTTCCCTTTTTCTAGGTAAGGAGACATAGACTCAAGAATTACAGTGATTCTTCACTTAACATTTGGTGACAGAGTTAAGATTAGAAGTCAGGTCCCCTACTATTATTTGTGGCAAAAGAAAAAGGAAAAGGCATACACACTACTTCTTTAGCAAGCAATTAAGTATTTCTTTGTTGCTTTATGGTTTTTCTTACAATTGTATGCAGATTTTTCATTCCACACCATCATATATCCTCAATGATTTTACGTAAAAAAACTTTAAAATTAATTGTCACAAAATAAAGAAGACCCTCCAGGAAGCACACATCCCAGTGGAAAGACACAGCCTGATCACAGATATAAAATTACCTTAGTGCTAGAATTTGGTGTCTTAAGGGCTTCTTCCTGTTCTGATGCCTTCTCTTATCTATGAACTACGGTCTATCATCTCCATTCCAGCCTTATTTCCCTCCTAGGGGAAAAAAGTACTATCATCCAGGGACACCTGCCAAATTCCTACTCAACCTTTGAAGTTCAAGTCCAACATCATCTCCTCTAGGAAGCCTCCTATGAACCTTCCAAGCCCAGGTGATCCTTTCCCTCCCCGCATCAACTAAACCCTAAGCATGCTAATTCTAGCACTTACCGTGCCCTGCTGCAATGTATGTATTTGCAAGTTTTTTCTTCCGTAAAGTATAACACATAAAACCTTTGCAAATGATGTTTGCTGAATGAATGAACTTAAGGTTGTGGCTGCAGGCTCCCTGGGGTCCACTCGTCATCACGCTCCCTAGCGCACTCCCATTGTGGCTGGGGGGAGGCCCGCACTCAGCAAGCGCACACTTACTGGCTGGGGGAGGGGCTCCGGAGGTACCGGGCCTGTACAGCCCTCACGCTGGCTTCATCCTCTTCGCTCGGGACTACCTGCTCCTCTTCTGGGTTCCCACTGGTTGCCATGACGGCCTGTCAGCCTCTGTAGGTTTAGCATGCATAAGGCAGTTAGAATACCTAGTTCTGGAGGTTTTCTGGGGGTGAGGGGTGTGTTGGTGATGTCATCTCAATGGAACTAGGAATGGGAAAGTCACCACATGTTAATCGCCTGGTGGGAAAACAACTCATGAGGAAAACCCAGTCAGACTTGATTCAGCTACTGTTATCAGGACACCAAAATGCACACTCGGCCGTGTAAACAATCCACCCAGTCCACCTTGGAGTCATGACGTTTAAGAAGTGATACCTCGGTTCCTTCCACAGGTGCCAGCAAGAAAGCAGTGAGGGGAGCCTGAAGTTTGCCTTACTATAGCTTACGCTGAACACGTGTATTCCCCAGACCAGAGAGGTCTTTCTCTGAACCTTCTGGGTACACATTCTCCCTCTCGCTCTCACACACACACCTTTTGTCTCTACTGGGAAGGTACCTTCTTCAGCGACTCTAACCAAGGCCACAGGAGCCACTGCCTTTGGCTCAGGAGCCATCCCACAGCTTATTAAGGAACATGAGACCCCCCAGGAGCTGGTCCCAGACAAGGCCGGGCCCTGACGCTCAGGGAAGAGCTGCTGCCCCTTTGGTTGTAAGTTCTGGGCTCACAGGACAAAGTGAAGGGAACACTCACCGCTGATCTGCCTGTATCTCCGCACCAAGAGGGCAGCCACCCAGAGGCTGAAGGGCCCAGACAAAATGGCCAGAGGCTCCGACCAGTGAGAGGGACCTCCCTCCTCTCTCCCGTCTCCTTCTCTGAGGGGCAGGACAGCTGTTCACAGGAAACCTTAGCTGCCTGCTAAATTTAGCCTCTGGCCCCTCAGCCTGGCAGATCTCTGAGAGGAAGGCACGCAGGCTCAGGACTCAGACCCAAACGTGGGCCCCACTTAACTCTTTCCCTCCTGGCTGCTTCTTTGGAAACTGACCTTGAGCCGCAGAATTGGGAGGAGTTCATGCTTCAGAGAGCGGCCTCAGGAACAGGTTTACTTTGGGCTCTCTCTCCATACCCCCTGCCTGGGGCTGCCTATGCAGAGTGCTTCCAGAAGATAATCTAAAGCAAGGATCTAGAAGAATGAAGTAAGCTGTACTTTAACCCTCTGTCAGCAGATACCAGATATAGAGAATGGGGAGGATCCTCCGAGAGATGCTGGGAGAGCACCATGGTGAGACTAAGGGGCAGTAACTGCCTGTAGCCAGGACTCCACTTCTTTGCAGAGAGATGACTCTGATAGTGAACTGGGCAGTCGTGCACCCCCGCCACAACCCCTGTCCCACACTCATCCCATATCATCCCTGGGTGATACAAACACCCCTTGAGCTTCATAAACTTCAGATGAGTCATAATCCATCCTACTCCACTACACTAACTCCCACCAACATTACAATCAGAACAAATCCCATAACCCAATAGTTCATTCCCTCACCCCGTACATTCTGTAATGACCCCATCCCTTCGTCCAGCCATCTGCCCCCTTGTCTACCCATTCACAAATATGTGCCGATATCCACTATGCATCCGGCTCTGATGTCTTACCAAAGTAAGACACTTAAATGGTGTTTCCTCCCAGCTAGGCGGAATAATGCCTGGGCCATAGTATCATTAACAAATGAATGACCTCATAGTTTATTAGGAGGGATGAGACCCAGACCAAAAATAGCTCAAGCACAAGGCAGAATGTAGTTAGTATCCTAAGAGAGATTCAGAGTGCTGTGTGAGTTCAAAGGAGGGAGAGAGCCCTTCTGACTGAAGAAGTCGGGAATGGCTTGACGAAAGAATACGTAATACATGAACTGGGCTTTAAAGCACATATCGCAACACTACAGCAGATATGGTGAGGGGAGGATCTCCAGAGGGGATGACAGGGAAAAAGTTTTAGGGTAGCAAAAATTAATTTAATGTAGTGATTAGAGCTTTGAAGAAAGAAAACAAGGTTGAGCGCAGAGACTTGGCAAAGCTGGGATGGGAGCATCTTTGGATAGAGCGGTTCAGGAAGGCACCTCTGGAGAAGCACACGGCATCACCACTGACCAGTTGCCAAACCACTGTCCTGGGCATCAAAATAGGGGCTCAGTGAGTGGCTGGTGAAGAGTGGAAGAAGGACAACAGCTGAGTAGCCATGGGGGTTCAATGTACCTCCAGACTTCAAGGTTCCATGAAGATGAAAAGCGGTATGAGAGAGAGGTGAGATGAAGGAGGGAGGGGTGGAGAGTGGGGAGGGAATCAGGCAGGGGGCTGAAGAGGGGCATCAGGTGGACAGACTGCCAGCATCAGGAAGCAGACGGTGGAGGGAGGGGAGAGAGGGAAGAGGGAAAGCGAATACGCCTAAACGTGGCAGCAGATAAGGAAGGGAGCGCTCAGGAGAGAGGACGACAGAGGGCCTCTGTTTTCTTTACAACCTTAGTCACCACCCCGAACTCACAGAGGGTGACGTCAGGATCACTAGCAGAGTGGACTGAAAATCAGAAGACCAATCGCTAGCTATGTGACCACAGATAACCCGTTTAACTTCTTTGAGACATAGATACCTATCTGTGACACAGAAAATCAAAGTACTCATTCTCCTACTGTGTTCTGACCACCCAGTCCAAGGTGGGTCCTTCCACGGCCACAGTTTCATTACCTATGTCTTTTCCCAAGTCATGCTCCTCATAGCACTGTGATCTCTAAGTGAGGTGACCAGCCATCTCAGTTTCCCAAAGACAGAGACATCCTTGGGACACAGGGCTTTCTGTTTTAACAGTGGGGCAACTCCAAGCAAACTGAGATGAATTGGTCGTGGTATTTCTGGCTGTCTTGTTTGATTGTATACTATTTTCCTCCTCAGTCAGATTAGCAGTTCTCCGGGGTAGAGACTTCTGTCTGGTCTTCCTCATGACTGTGTCTCTAACATGGTCTGGGGTGGGGGGAAATGACAAGGAAGGGAAGCAGAGAAACAGATCATAGCATGTCTTGCAGTATTTCGGCAATTGTGGCCAACACCCTTCTTTTATTGACTTTGAAACCCTTCCTCTGAGATCATTTCCCTTTATATGACAAGGTGGCAACTTCCTGTCTCATATAGGTAAACTTGCATTATAGTGAGAAGCTCAGGACTTTGCCCACCTGCTAAACGGAGAGAAGGCAGGGGAAGGGACTGAGAAGGTGAAGGAGGTTCCTGGTGGGGCCTTTGGTGGAAGGGGAGGAGCTGGAGTCCAGTCCCACAGGTGAGCTCACCTGTCATTCCAGCTGAGGGGTGGGGCATGGGGGCCGGGCTGGGCAGAAGTAGAGGAAGGGAAAAACTGGAGGACTGACCGAAGGCTGGACTGGGCCAGAGGCCGCTGTAGCTTTAACCAGTCAGCCCGGACTGATTCAAGACAAGAGCCCACCAGTGCCAGGCTGGACGGGGGCAGAGAGGAAGCCAGACCATGGAGGGGAAGATACAGCCTGTGCTGTGGGTGCTTTGTGCAGGTGAGTGGTGCCCAGGGGTGGGCAAGATAGAGGCTGGATGCTGAGGGTCTCCAGACACCCCCAGGGAGGGCCTCAAATGACACCGTGTATTCCCTCTGGGCAGAATGACATGCTGAGTTGTTGAAAAAGCAGGTTCCAGGCCAGAATCAGAATTGTTTAATTCTCATATTAGTAAATAAAATTTGAGCCCACTTCTGGAATGAAGAATTCATAAGAGTCTCAAAACTATATTTTCTGATGCCAAAAACATCATCAGATCAAATATATTAATAAAATCTGGAAATTAGGACAAAATATTTAAAATCAGGGTTTTTAAACCCCAGAAAGGCCAGGATGTGTGAATCCAGGAATTTTGTCCACTACCTGAGATTTTAGAGGAGGAAATGGCAACCCACTCCAGGAATCTTGCCTGGGAAATCCCATGGCAGAGGAACCTGGCAGGCTACAGCCCATGGGGTTGCAAGAGTCGGACAAAACTTTCCGACTAAACCTCCAATACGTGAGATTTTAACCATTGCCTTAAAACCAGGGAAAGAGGCACTGGTGAAAGGGGTAACATCTGTATCCCGTATGTGGAAACTGAGGCAGAGAGACACTACCACCCACCCAATATCATTTACAGGGCAAGAGAAGGCTGAGCAAAAACAAGGAGGAAAACAACCGCTTAGAAAGGCTCTTTCCAAGGGTCAAAGCTCACTGAAAACTCAGAACATGGGGAAACCCCACAGAATGAAAAACAGACATTCATTACTATAATGGTAGACTCCAAATCAAGTGCTAAATAGCAAAGTCACTGTGTGAGGATCCATGAAGGGTCTAAGGGTTAGGATGGAGGCCTTGGCATTAGACTCCTGGGAACTGACAGGAAGTAGAATGAGCAAGGAATTTGAGAGATAAGGGTTGGGGGAGTTTTAGAAGTTGACCATGCTGAGAATCTCATCAGCTTGCAATTTATTTTTTATTTTAAAATTAGGCCAAATTTTAAAACTAAAAATATTATTTTTCTTTGAATGAAAGATTCTTTAAATTCTGTAGTGTTCACAATTGTCAAATATTTCACATACATGATTTTATATAGTCCCACAATAACCCTTTTTTTCTCCTACTCCTATCTTGCCCCTCCTCTCTTCCCTCTCCCCACTGGTAACCATTAGTTTGTTCTTTACATCCATGAATCTGCTTTTTTTTTTTTTTTTCATGTTATTCATCTGTTTGTTGCATTTTTTAGACTCCACATGTGATACCATACACTGTTTGTCTTTCTCTGTATTAGCTTGCAATTTAGAAATTATTGTGGGCTTCAGGGATCTAGCGAGACTAGGGTGTGTTGTTGAATCCAAGTTCATGTGCCCCATGTACAATGAGGCTAAATAAGCTGAAATACTGGAGAGTGGAAGAGAAAGTTTTACCGCAAGGGCCAAAATAGGAGAAGGGGTGGCTCATGCTCAAAAGACCTAGACTCCCCAGTGGGTTTCAAGAAAGCAGTTTTAAAGGCCAGGTGAGGAAGGAGAGTCACAGGATGTGTGATCAGCTTGTGCACAATTTTCTGTTTGGTTGATGGTGAGGTAACAGGGTGATGTCACAGGGGTTAGCATCATTCTCAGGCCCCAGTAGCTCTGGGGGCTGCAGGCTCACGGTCGTCAAGTACTTTCTTCCATTTGGTAGGGGTTTCAGTAACTCTAAAACAGCTCAGGAAACGTGCCTCAGGTAGCGCTGTCTAGGTTCTCCAGGGAGGAGCTAAACATTCTGTGACTGCTGTATGGCTAATTTACTGTTTAAATTCTCACCAGTTTTCCTGGCCCAGCTGCTGCTTTTGCATTCACTCTTGATTCAGACTTTTATGGCACAGGGTAGGCCTGGGAGACCACAACTTTTCCACAAACAAGGGGCAGGCAGAGGACATGCAGAGAAGGATCTGTCCTGGGCAGTCCCATAGGGTCCTACGCAGTTACAGGAGGAGGTGAAGAGTTCTGCCAGGAACTCGGGAGCCCTAAGGGCTGGGAAGTGGAACGGAACAGGGTCTGATTTAGGACTCACTTTTCCGCTTCTGGACTTCCCTCGTGGCTCAGACGGTAAAGCGTCTGTCTACAGTGTGGGAGACCTGGGTTTGAGCCCTGGGTTGGGAAGATCCCCTGGAGAAGGAAATGGCAATCCACTCCAGTACTCTTGCCTGGAAAATCCCATGGACAGAGAGGCCTAGTAGGCTACAGTCCAGGGGGTCACAGAGTCGGACACGACTGAGCGACTTCACTTTCACTTTCTGCTTCTAGAGGCAAATTCCAAACCAGTTGGCCTGCCAGTCCAGGGTGGTTCTCTCAGGTCCCCAGGTTTCCCCCAGGTTCCCCTTCTTTCCCCATCTCTCCAAACCCAATCTTGAGATTGGGTTGCTCCGGAGGGTCTGGTCGAACTCGAAGGCCCTGCTAGAAGGCCATCTGACTGGGGCAGAGGGGCCCTTGTCATCAGGCTAAAGGGCCTACTTGGTTCATTCTTTCATCCAAACAGCTCTTTACCAAGCACATAGTCTGTGCAGGAAACACAGGAGTGAGGGGCCTGGAATGAATTGCAGTCATCAGGGAATCTGTCTCAGCCATCACATCCAGACCCGAATGACGTGCTTCAAGTCTCAAGGGCAGGAGGCTGAGAGGAAATGACCACCCTTTCTGGGCTGGGCCAGTGACCTCTGATCCTTTTCTCCAGAGCCTAGAAGTCTCTCTCATGCCTTGCCTCCTCCTCTACACACTCCTGCATTTGCAGTCTGGCTGCAACCCGAAAACCATGCACGAAAAAAAAGAAGAGATTTGGGCTTAGGGAAAAAATAACCTCAAACAAAACAGGCTGAAAAGTGGCCCTAACTGTGAACAGCCTCGAGCAGTACGTTTCACCCCTTCCTGTGAGAAGGCGTGTGACCCCTGGGTGAACTCATCCAGTGGAACCAGTTCTTGGGACTGTGTTCAGACACACTGATAGAGTGCTCTGCCCCCATCCACTTCCCTCCACCCTCAAGTCTGGCACCAAGGGCTCATCACCTTTGCCTCCATACTTTATACTAAGGGGAAGGGGCTGGAGCAGTGGAGCCATGGAAGCTGGGCTTGGTGGCTAGCTCTGGATATATGTTTGCCAAGTGGAAATGTTTGTCGGTGAAACAGTCATTTCCATGTGTAAGTGAGCAATAAAGGCCTTCAAAAGTCAAACATAAAAACTGAAATTGGGTGACCCTCCCCACCATGGCTCAGAGAGGACACCAGAGGAGGAACAGGGAAATTAGGGAGGGCTTTCTGGAGGAGGTGGAGATTAAGCTGGATTCCAGAGGACCTACTGGCTTTCCCCATTGTTCTGTTCTTCATCTGAACTTGTTCAGTAACCACTAAAATTTTGCTGATGTCTTGGGCAGAGTACCATAACAGAATTAATGAAAACAGGTCCCAGGACTCATTGGACTTTGGGGAGTCAGAATAAAATCACATTAGGTCATATGAAGGGTATGCAAACAGAAGGTGGTGCATTCAAGAATTTAAAAACAGTACTTAAACCAACTAAAAGTCAATATGACAATTTCAAAACTGTCAGTGACACAATACCTCTCCCTCCCTGGCAGACGCTCCCACCCGCTTCTCCTCTCATGTCACAGGCACTCGGGAAGGGCAGGCCCTCTTCCTTAACTGACTTTCAGTGCAGTTCAGTTCAGTTCAGTCGCTCAGTTGTGTCCAACTCTTTGTGACCCCATGAATCGCAGCAAGCCAGGCCTCCCTGTCCATCACCATCTCCTGGAGTTCACTCAGACTCACGTCCATCGAGTCAGTGATGCCATACAGCCATCTCATCCTCTGTTGTCCCCTTCTCCTCCTGCCATCAATCCCTCCCAGCATCAAAGTCTTTTCCAATGAGTCAACTCTTCCCATGGGGTGGCCAAAGTACTGGAGTTTCAGCTTTAGCATCATTCCTTTCAAAGAAATCCCAGGGCTGATCTCCTTCAGAATGGACTGGTTGGATCTCCTTGCAGTCAATAAATCTCAGTTTCTTAACTGTGAAATGGAGAGAGCAACCTATAATGTATAAAAATACACATTTTACTTCCCATTTGGTTATTAGGGATAGCAAATGAGGTTGTCAATGTCAAGACCCTTGATCAGTGCCTGCCACATAATAAGCATTCAATAAATGCCTGTTATTATTGCTGTTGTTATTAGTGTGGACAAGCGTGAATTATAGGAAAGTAACTAGACTTCGATGATCAACTGTCTGATCACTCTGACCTGGCAGACATCTGCTAAGAGAATGAGAGTCATTGTGGATGAAGGATTTTGTCACCTCTCCCAAAGGCTGCTAGAGAAAACACTCCAACTTGTGTATAATAAGACCAAAGCTCTTCCACTCTGGGAATTTTTTCTGCCACCAGACTCCATGAAAGACTTGATATAGTAGAAGGTACAGCTGTGGGAAAAGAGAGGCATAAAGAGGAGTCCACCAAGGGGAAAAAAGTCTCTGAGACACTCTGCCCAGAGTCACTAAAATCTTTGAAGACTTGAAAAAAAACATAACCAAACAAAAAGCCCTACCTTCCTAGAACTAGAGGAAACCTCAAAGCTTAAATTAGAAAAGCAGAAAGTACTGCTTTTCCCCAAGAAATAAGGGAATCTATCATCCCAAAATATTCAAGATGAGAAAATATTTTTTTTTCTCCTCCATCTAAAAAAAATTTCAATAAGCTCATGGATGATTCATCCATGATGGGTTTTTGTTGGGAACTATTAATAAGTTTCAAATTTCCTATCTTTGTAAAGTTGATCATGCTATTTTAGAACTCTTCCCCAGGGGCCTTTGTTAGAGCTACAGTCCCCAGCAGGAGAGTTTTCCTACATGACTTAGATTTGCCCAATCTGAAGTACCATGTTCCTGTTAGTCACACAGGCTTGGGCAGCTTCCTGAGACCTTCCCTGTCAGAGGGTGGCATATCTTAGCCTCGTGTCCCTTGCATCTCTCAGTCCACACAGTGGCCTGGTCCAGGCTCTGAGGTTTACAGGGCTCAATCTCAAACAGGTACAAAGGGAGAACCAGATAAGAGAGTGGCCTTGTGCCCACTTGATCTCCACTCCAAGAGGGTGGTATTCAGACCAGAGCCCAAAGTGTTGGCCAGCAAGTGCACTGCAAGATGGCCTGGCTGGCCTTTTATCTCCTCCGTGGCTCTGAGCCCTGTTGCCACACCAGACCCCAGGGTGTGACTCACATCTGGAGCCTGGGGAGGGCCTGCTGGTGCCTGAGCACAAGTCAGAAGCCAGTGCTCACAGGGAGGGCTCACGTGCCTGGGGAATTACATTGTCTGCCTGTCAGAGAAGAAATCAGATTAAAATGCCCCAGTCCCAGCTCCAGCCTTGAAGTGGGAAGAATGCAATGAATGGTCACCCTGAGAGTGGTATGCGTGCAATGAATGACGGTTTAGGGCAGTGGCTGCAACCCAGGCAGCCCATCAGTATCCCCTGGGAAGTAAAATACACATGTCCAGGCCCCCTCAGTCCCTCTGAGTCAGACTCTTGAGAGGCAGAATCTGGCCATCTCTCTGATTATGAAAATTTACCCAAGTGATTCTGATGTGAAAACCTCAGTTCAGAGTTGCCTACTCGACCTCGAGGAAAAATAGGTCTAACGAATAGTTGTCTCTGTGACTGGTGCTGATACTCTGCATGTGATTTGCAGCTCGATTTTGCAGCATCTGGCTGCTTCCCTGAGTTAATGCCCAGCCTCCAAATAGATGTCTTAACTCACACTTTCATATGCATGGAAGTCAGCTTGAGATCTTGTCAAAACACAGACTGATTCAGTAGGTCTAGGGAAGGGCCTGGGAATCTGAATTTCTAACAAACTCCCAAGTGATGTTGCTGCTCCTCCAGGGACTACAGTTTGAAAAACAAGGCCTCCAGGGAAGAACTGGTTCATGGGCACAGGTGTGATCCTCCTCTTGCCCTTTTGCCCTATAGGGCCCCATCCCAGGGTCTTGGTAACTGAGTAGCACTGCTTACTCTGCTGCTGGCTAGCAGGGAGGAAGCCTGGGGGAAAGTGAGCCTGGCTCAGCGGTGCTTGTATTCCTGGCAAGGTCTAACCCTGATAATCCCTCCCTCCTTCCTAACATACTATAGTCTGTCGGTTCCCCAAGATACACCCATTCCTGGTTCTCCTCTGGCATTCCTGGACTAACCCTTTCACATCTCCTTTGCAGCTTCATGCTTCTCGGCCTACCATGAAATGTTAGAATTCCCTCCACTTAGCCCCTCGTCTACATCTGCGTCTTTAGTTGACACCCATTCCGACCGGGCTTCCCTTGTGGCTCAGCTGGTAAAGAATCCGCCTGCACTGCAGGAGACCTGGGTTCAATCCCTGGGTTGGGAAGATCCCCTTGAGAAGGGAAAGGCCACCCACTCCAGTATTCTGGCCTGGAAAATTCCATGGACTGTGGAGTTGCAAAGAGTTGGACACAACTGAGCGACTTTCACTCACTCACTCATTCTGACTGACCCACATTTGACCCCATTTTTGTCTTCAAACTCAGTTTCTCTCTTGAGCCTTAGACCCATAAATCCAAAAGTATGCGTGACTTTTTAATTTAGATATCTCAGAATCAATTCAAACTCACAAGCTGTAAACCAAACTCATGATCTTTGTCCCCACATCTGGGCCCTTTTCAGTGATCTCTACATCAGTAAATGACACCCGATCCCTCCAAGAATCAAAGCCAGAAAAACAGGAGTCCTTTGTTACTGTTTTCTATTTCTACGTAATTATCCATTCCAAAACTTGGTAGTAACTCAAAACAATAATAATAAGCATTTATTTTGCTCACAAATCTGCAACTTGGATGGGGTTTGGCAGGGACAGCTTGTCCCTGCTCCATGCAGTGTCAGCTGGAGTGACTTGATTGGAGTTGGAAGACCCACTTCCAAGACTCCGGCTCACTGGCTGGCAAGTAGTTGCTAACTCTGATTCCTCTCTTTGTGAGCCTCTCCACAGGGAAGCTTGGGCTTCCTCACAGCATGGTGGCTAGATTATAAGAGTGAACATCTAAAGAGATACAAGGTGGAAGCTGCCAATATCTTAAAGCTGGGCCGAGATATTGACCCAGCATCTTTTGCCATACTTCCACCATATTCTGTTGATCAAGCAATCACAGAACCTAGGTTCGAGGGAGGGGACATGAGTCCTTTTGATGAGAGGAGTTCCAAAGTATTTTGGGACCATATTTTAAAACCACCATATCACCCTTGACAGCTTCTTCTCCTTAGCTACAAATTCAAGTCATCACTAAGTCCTGATGATTTTAGCCCTCCAGTATCCAAAAAATCTGTTCATCTTTCTCTATTTCCTCTGACACCTCTCTGAAGTAAGCTCCCTCTCCTAAGCTACTTCCATAGTCTCCAACTGGGCTTGGGAGCCTATTTTGCCCCTTCTATCTGCTGTCCACCCTGAAGCCAAAATGATCTGTTAAAATAAAATTATGACCATGATACTATGCCTACTTGAAGCTATTCAGTGATTGCCCATTACTATTAGGATAAGACTCATATTGTGAGGATAGTTTCTCCTAACTCTTATTTAGACTCTGTAAACCACTGGGACATTCTTCCAAATCCCAATATTTCAGCACCTAGAATGTCTCTACACTTTTGATATTACAAAAGTGCTTGCCACATTACATCTTGCACTTCTTGGTCTGGAAAAATATTATCATCAGACCTCTTTGTAGGATCAGTACCTTCCTTTTTTCTGGCTGCTGCTGCTGCTAAGTCGCTTTAGTCATATCCGACTCTGCGACCCCATAGACAGCAGCCCACCAGGCTCCACCATCCCTGGGATTCTCCAAGCAAGAACACTGGAGTGGGTTGCCATTTCCTTTGGCAACGCATGAAAGTGAAAAGTGAAAGTAAAGTTGCTCAGTCGTGTCCAACTCTTAGCAACCCCATGGACTGCAGCCCACCAGGCTCCTCCGTCCATGGGATTTTCCAGGCAAGAGTACTGGAGTGGGGTGCCATTGCCTTTTTCTGGCTAACCTTGAAGTATCACAAGTTCTTTCTCTCCATAAAGTCTTTCCAGGTAACTTTAAGCCACATTGTTTTTTTCCTGATTGATTTTGAGTACTCAATCACTTTTTTTTTTCCCCATCTGATTTACTGCCATTTAACCTTTCATCCATTTTGAGACCTGTTTGCCTAAGCAGCACGGGGACAAAAACTACTGCTTATGAGCAGTGTATATATATATATATATATATATATATTTTTTTTTTTTTTTTCTGTATCATAGTTTTCAGAACAAGTGCTCACAATCTATTTATGAACAATATATTTTGGTTTTCCAGTATCAAGTTATAGTTTTCTGATCCTCTTTTTTTCTCCAACTCTTTTCCTTGGGCTCTTTCCTCAGATATAACACTCCCTTTAATTCAGCTAGGGTATCCATCTTACCAAGCATTCTCAGATACTATTATTGACCTTTAAATTATGAGATTCTACTATGTGTGCTAAACATAAACAGCTAGATTCTTGTCCTTGATGATTGATTTTGAGGCTGTTCTGCCCACTTATCTCCTTTATAATTTTTCTCTCTATCCCCTCGAAATCGAAGTTAACTTTCTATCTGGACAACTTTCCCAAACTAGGCTTTTTTCCAGCCAGCACCTGACCTCTAACCAGCCCCACTGCCTCCACCAGTGCCCATTTCTAAGCCCCTTTTTCTTAGATGGCCTCCAAAAAGCCTAGGGTAGGCCATGCAAGCTCCACTCCTGAAGGCTACTAGCATCCTGCCGGCCAGACTTTGCTGCTCCTGCTCTTTTTCAGTCGCCCAGTTGTGTCTGACTCTTTGTGATCCCATGGGCTGCATCATGCCAGGCCTCCCTGTCCCTCACTACCTCCCAGAGTTTGCCCAAGTTCACATTCATTGCATCGATGATGCTGTCTATCCTCTGATGTCCTCGTCTCCTTCTGCCTTTGATCTTCCCAGGGACTTTTCTAATGAATCATCTGTTTGCATCAGATGACCAAAATACTGGAACTTTAGCTTTAGCATCAGTTCATGCAGTGAATATTCAGGGTTGATCTCCCTGAAGATTGACTGGGAGCCAGAGAAGGATGGGCTAAAAGAAGATGGGCCGAGGAGCTGGCACTGAGGAGTGAGAAGGGCCAGAGAAAGGGGTCCAAAGACGGTGGCAACCATTGTGCCCACGACTGAGCCCCTAGCTCCACACTCGGACCAGAGCCAAGACTGCTGAGCACAGCAAGTGGGGGCTTTACCTTCAGCATCAGGACCTGGAGGTGAGCTTTGCTGACACCGATGTGGGGTGAAGGCACTGAAGGATAAGCGTGTTTGGACCGTGCACTGGGATTTGCCTCCTTCATTTCCAAATTGGGAGTATCTTACAAACTATGCTGATTCCCAAACAAGCAGTAACATCCCAAGCAGTAATTCATTGCTTGTCCCTTTATGCTCACCACCGGGCTTCTTGGCTTGAAATCAGTTATCATACTCAATTTGTGACAACAAAAATCATATTGAGCAGGATATTGTCAACCAAACCAGGAGACTTTGATAAGAGACAGTGGCTGAGAGCGTAGCAGTGCCCTCCTTGTGATGAAGACTGGGATAAAGTTTGTAGCAGCAGATCCTGTTTGTATGGAGCACAGCCAGCTAATACAGTAATGGCAGCCCTGCAAGCGACATAGTTATGGAATATAGGCTCAATCTGGCTTCACACATCCATGTTCTCAAGTCTCTGCCCTGTGTTCTGTCCTGGAAAAACAATGGGAACGCACAGTAACGAATATCTATCTCATCAAATGCCAGACTGGAGAGGACTCTTGTTTCTTCCTGCTATCTGCTAAGTTGCTTCAGTCGTGTCCGACTCTGTGCGACCCCAGAGACAGCAGCCCACCAGGCTCCCCCTCCCTGGGATTCTCCAGGCAAGAACACTGGAGTGGATTGCCATTTCCTTCTCCTGCTATCAGTAGGTTCTTAATTTTCCTCCTAATTTAATTATTCAAAGATAAATATCAGTGATTTTCAAACTGATAAGTGCTCACTCATTTGATGCAAGAAAGAACCCTCATACTCAAAAGAAGTGTTTCAAATAGATATAGATAGTGAAAAATGAAAAACAAAAAACAAAACACACACCACACACACACACAAAACCCTCAATTGCTATCATGGCCTGTTAGACTTGGGCCCATCCCACATTTCTGACCCCACTGGTGGAGGTGTACCTTTGGAATTGCTTTCTAGGAGAGTCCTGAAGGGTGAAGTCTGGAAGATAGCAAGAATTGTCCTAAACCGCCCTGAGGGCACAAGGATGAAGTTTGAACTTGGCCTCTGTTTATCTGGAATCATCACGGCCCACCCACACCACCCACTTCCATCGCTGCACAGCGGCTTGTTTTAGTTTCTGGAATGTGGCCCACCTTCTCCCGTGCCCTGACCTCTGTATATGCTCTTCTCTCCTCCTCTCACCTCTTCCCATTTTTTCTTGTGGTTCCCTCCTGCCCATCCTCCAATGCCAGCGCAAAGGGCCTTTCCTCAGGACAACCTCTCCTTATCCCCAAATCCTCTGTTATATCCTGTCATTGACTGTGTACCACCGGTTACCATGATGGTTTTACATTTATATCTGTGATGCAGGAACTGTGTCTGTCTCTGCTTGCCATTTTCCCACAGAGTCCAGCAGAGCCCCTTGAAACACAGGTGTCCAGCAGCCATTTGCTGAGTGGGTATCAACGAATGAGCACTCACCCCTTTGAACCTCAGCAGGCAGCAAGCTGGTTTGCTCTCAGTGTTTCCTACCTGTCTTTCTTTCTTTCCCTTTACGCTCTCCTTCTCTCCAAGCCTCAATTTCCTAATTGCATTTGTTTTTTTAATCAACATTTATCCATCCTGCATCCCCTTTCTAGGGATGGATGGGTGAGAGGGGCTAATTAAGGAGATGGGTTTGCCCTGCAGGTTAAAGGAAGAGAGCCACTCACTGTGTCTTCTCTTCCTCCCAGGCAGCACTTGCATTCCTGGGAAGACCCCCTGGAGGAGGTCATGGCAACCTACTCCAGTATTCTTGCCTGGAGAATCCCATGGACAGAGGAGCCTGGCGGGCTCCATGGAGCTGTAGAGTTAGACATGACCAAGTGACTAAGCGCGCGTGCATGCGTACGCACACACACACACACACATCAGCGCAAAGGGCCTTTCCTCAGGACAACCTCTCCTTATCCCCAAATCCTCTGTTATATCCTGTCATTGACTGTGTACCACCGGTTACCATGATGGTTTTACATTTATATCTGTGATGCAGGAACTGTGTCTGTCTCTGCTTGCCATTTTCCCACAGAGTCCAGCAGAGCCCCTTGAAACACAGGTGTCCAGCAGCCATTTGCTGAGTGGGTATCAACGAATGAGCACTCACCCCTTTGAACCTCAGCAGGCAGCAAGCTGGTTTGCTCTCAGTGTTTCCTACCTGTCTTTCTTTCTTTCCCTTTACGCTCTCCTTCTCTCCAAGCCTCAATTTCCTAATTGCATTTGTTTTTTTAATCAACATTTATCCATCCTGCATCCCCTTTCTAGGGATGGATGGGTGAGAGGGGCTAATTAAGGAGATGGGTTTGCCCTGCAGGTTAAAGGAAGAGAGCCACTCACTGTGTCTTCTCTTCCTCCCAGGCAGCACTTGCATTCCTGGGAAGACCCCCTGGAGGAGGTCATGGCAACCTACTCCAGTATTCTTGCCTGGAGAATCCCATGGACAGAGGAGCCTGGCGGGCTCCATGGAGCTGTAGAGTTAGACATGACCAAGTGACTAAGCGCGCGTGCATACATACGCACACACACACACACACAGAGTACCTTCACTCAATGGTGGGAATTTTAGTATTGAGACAGCCAGTGGAGAATATATTTGACTTGGAGGTAAAGTTCCGTTGCTCCGCAAACCACTCCACCTTGGCAACACTCAGGTTTTGTTCCCATATCCCTAACCCCTGACTGTTGAGCTTGTCTCTGTTCCCAGAGCACCCTCTCTGCCCAGGGCACCAACTGCCACACTTGGAACCCGCCTCCTTCCTGGGGTTTCTTCCTCTCCTGGCAGTCAGTGCCCTTTGAGCGGCTTCCTTGTTCTCTGCCCTGTGAGTCAGGGATGCCATAAACACCCGGCGTAGGCAGAACATGGCGACAGACAGACACTCAGACAAACAGACAGAGAGAGCGCGTAGTGGTGGAGGGCAGGGCCCCTGGTCAGAGCTCACTGCTCCACTCCTGCCCACCGGCTGCTCTCTTTCTGCACCTCGTGCACGGGTACCTCTTGCCATGGGCAAGGCTAGTCCTCCACCTTTGCCCCTACCCACCCAGGCAGGGATCGTGCTCCATCCAGCTTCTCCTCCTTTTTTTTTTTAAGGAGTCGCTTCTTTTCTAGAAGCTCCATCCCTATGACCTAGGAGCCTGCTCAAGTCTCTCCATCTTCCATTCCAGAGGGGATGAAAGAGACCTTTTCAAGATCTTCAGTAGCCTTCTGCCAGAAGCTTTCCCATTTCTCTGTGTTAGGCAAGCTCCCTGACAAAACAGTCTGTCCCCACTTCTCTGCTTCCTTATTTCCTACTTGACTTGTAGAAATGTAACTCAGTTTTACGGTTGCAAGAGTACCACATGTCTGCTGCAGAATGTTTGGAAAATAAAAATACACAAAGAAGAAATCCAGAATTCAGAGATAACGGCTATTAATTCTATACTTTGATACATTTTCTTCTAAAATTTACTTTCTTTCTGTGACTCTGTGGAAGTGAGATACTGTTATATGCACAGTTATGCACTCTGCTTTACTCTCTTATATACACAAGTTCAACAACGTGAACTGAGTCCCTTGGGGGCTATTTCAAGTCCCATCATCTCAGTAAGGCTTTTCATTAAAATCCTTCTTCTGGATTCAAACTCAGTCCCTCCCGTCTCTCCCCACCTCCATCCCTTCACATTTCACTCCTTAACACTTGCACTCAACACTTAATTAAGCTTTGTTAGGATGCTGGCTGACAATGATTTCTAACTGCTTCCTGGGCAGGGAATACAAACCACTCAACAAACAAGGTCTTATTAGCGCCCAACTCTGTGTAGACACCTTGGGGGTTGGAACTGGTAAGTGATGAGTACAAGAGAAGTCTGAGACACAGACCCTGCTAGAAGGAGCTGCCATCTGATGAGAGGAGGCAGCCTGTACGCATAGACCCACACTGACATGATAACGATGTGTGCATGGGACGCAAGCTCCCTGGAGCAGTTCAGCAAAGCCAGTAAGGGCTGAGACGGTCCTGGTGGTTCCCCAAGAAGGTGGGGCATGAACATGCCTCTGATCATTTTCTCAGTGCCTTGCACTAAACTAGGGCCTTAGGAAAAATTCATTAAATTGACTGGAATGTATAGATTCCTAAAGATCTTTGTTGAAGAAAGGCTTCCACAAATGTCCATTGAGTTCTAACCCCTCCTCCCCGCCTCTCCATCTCTCCTCCCCCAGCCGTCATTCTGAGAGCCTTCAGGGGTCGTTTCCACCTTGGGGGCCAGGACAGACCAACATGCACGGGCAGTATGAGCTGCACCCCCTGCCTAGGGACCAGCACTTTCTCACTGTAAGAGCTCCATCTATCCAGTCCTGAGGCACGATGGCTCCCTTCTGGCCTCCAGCACCTCCTCCCTAACTAAGACTGTGGTTTCTCTGTGCAAATGGATTTTCCTAAGTGGAGGCATTACTGCCAGTTTCCCAAGGGTACCCATAATGTGCTGTGTACGCCTCAAGCAGCCGGTTCCATCAAGCATTTCATTAGCCTCCTTGGATGTATTGCTTTCTAGTTAGCTCTCAAGAGACAGTTTATTATCTTCTTAACAAACCTTAATTATTTACAAGCAATTCTGGAGGCCTTAAGCTGAGTCTTCACACCCCAGTCACTTAGGGGGTTTCAGTGACCTTTACCATTTCCACCTGGGGCCGCCTGCAGACTTGGTGTCCCCTCTCTGGGGCTCCTTTGGTTATTTATTTGATTTTTTTTAACATTTTCTAGCAACTAAGTTTCTCTGGTTATAAATCCTACCCATCTTTTAAACTTAAGTTCTCTGTAACTCATTCATTTTGCTGGCAAAGGCCACTTAATTGAGCATCTCCTATGTATTAGGAGGGCTTCCCTGGTAGCTCAGAGGTTAAAGCATCTGCCTGCAACGCGGGAGAGCTGGGTTTGATCCCTGGGTTGGGAAAATCCCCTGGATGAAGGAAACAGCAACCCACTCCAGTATTCTTGCCTGGAAAGTCCCATGGACAGAGCAGCCTGGTGGGCTATACTCCCTCGGGTGCAAAGAGTCGGACGTGACTGAGCGACTTCACTTTCACTATGTATTAGGCACTCTGTTGAGCCCTGAGGATATGAAAATGAAAGAAGCACAGTGCAGCAGAGGAGAAGACAGGACAATATAGAGTGCGGACACAGCTCTTGCTTAGGTGCCAGGGTGAAGGCTGTGCATACTAAATATGTTGTCATCCAACCCTCACAACCTTGAGTTAGGTAGTATAATTAACCTCATTTTATAGTCAAGGAAACTGAGGTACAGAGAAGTTAATTAAGTTGTGCAAGGTTGCGCTGCTAGGAAAGCTAGGGGTGAGGATGCCAGCCTGGGCAGCTGGGCTCCAGTAGTTGTGCTTTTGGCCACTCGGCCAGGGTGTGTAACAGACTTTCATGAGAGAGTACTAGGATGAAGGTACTCATGGGTGGTACTTGTGGCACAAAATTCTGAGATTTTGATTCCTTCTTTGCAGGTGAAAGCACCTACTCTCCCAATTTGTATACCCTTGGGAAGGTTAACACATCCCTGAACTGTTAGTTTTCGACACCTTATGGTGAATTAGCTTAGACAGATGATCTTCAGCAATATCAGAAGAGCCCAGCCTTGGAGAAAAAAAGAAAGGAGAGCAGGAGGGAGGAGGAGAGAAAGAATACTTCTGGAGGAGGAGAGACGCAGCTGTTAGCAGTAACAGGATGTGCGAATGGCAACGACTCGGGAGAAGGTGGGTTCTGGGCAACTGGAAAGAAGATGCCCAGTGTAGACCTATGCAGAAAGTAGAAAGGGAGGTTGTTGGAAAGCTCTAGAAACCAACTTCTCCACTTCCTAGTGTTCTGATTATAGGTTAGATGTCCTCACCGGTGCTTTTCCCTCATCCCCTGGGTAGAGTGCAAAGATTCCGTAGAATCTGGGTCAGAGCTAATAAACAGTAAGCCTATGGGAAGAGGTGAAAGAAACTAGACTTATTACAGTTTATTACAGAACTAGGAATGAGAAAGCTGGTGATTACAAACATCAGAAGCCTCTGAGTTTATGGGGGAAGTTATTAAGACGTTAAGCCAGATGTCTTTGTTGCCAGTAATGTCAGAACAAGAGGATACTGACGGAATCAGTGAGAAGGATTTAGATTAGCTATGGAGGATTCCCAGGGATGGCTGTTGGCATGAAGTGCTTAAACATAGGATAAATCTCATCTAGGATTATGGAAAATGTAAGTTTGTCTTAGGGCACAGGATTGGCCTTTAAAAATCCATCTCAGGTTTACAAATAACATTTAAATAGCAATCTATATTTGTTCAAGATATTTTCCCTTTCTTTGTGAGTTCTTCCTCATCCATTCATTTCAATCTCTTCTCTCACTAACGTAAAATGACTTTAACTCACTGTTACTATGATCTTTAAAAGCGATCTATTTTTAAAAAATTAATCCACTTGTTTATTTTTCACTGCTCTGGGTCTCCGTTGCTGCTCTTGGGCTTTTCTCCAGTTGTGCTGAGTAAGGGCTCCTCTAGTTCCAGCGCGTGGGCTTCTCACTGTGGCAGCTTCTCTAATTGCAGAGCATGGGCTTAGCATGCACAGGCTTAGTTGCCCTGCCTTATGTGGAATCTTCTTGGACTAGGGATTGAACTCATATCCCCTGCACTGACAGGCAGATTCTTAACCATTGGACCACCAGGGAATAGCCCCTTGATCTATTCTTTAGTTATAGTCATTTGTAATTATTTATTTATGATAGTTCACCCATAATGACGGTGACGGTTTTTCTTGTGATTAACTTCTAATTAAGCATGCACCTCAACAAAAGACTATGAGATAAGAAAGTAGAAGTTATTCAATATGAATACATATATATATTGAACACACACATATGTAATGTAACTGTCATATATTAAGCACTGATTATGGGTCAGGAATCATTCTAAACAAAGTATTCATTTCATGTTATTTAATTTTCAAACAACCCATTTTTCTTTTTTTTAAATTAATTTTTATTTTTTTAAGTTTGTTTTGCTTTACAATACTGTATTCGTTTTGCTACACATCGACATGGATCAGCCACGAGTGTACATGAACTCCCAATCCCGACCCCCAGCTCCCCCCTCCCGCCCCACACCATCTCTCTGGATT
>SJXQ01010195.1:56207-71141 GCA_006408695.1 Aepyceros melampus | reverse complement strand
AGGATCATGTCATCTGCAAACAGTGAGAGCTTTACTTCTTCTTTTCCAATCTGGATTCCTTTTATTTCTTTTTCTGCTCTGATTGCTGTGGCCAAAACTTCCAGAACTATGTTGAATAGTAGCGGTGAAAGTGGGCACCCTTGTCTTGTTCCTGACTTTAGGGGAAATGCTTTCAATTTTTCACCATTGAGGAGAATGTTTGCTGTGGGTTTGTCATATATAGCTTTTATTATGTTGAGGTATGTTCCTTCTATTCCTGCTTTCTGGAGAGTTTTTATCATAAATGGATGTTGAATTTTGTCAAAAGCCTTCTCTGCATCTATTGAGATAATCATATGGTTTTTATTTTTCAATTTGTTAATGTGGTGTATTACATTGATCGATTTGCGGATATTGAAGAATCCTTGCATCCCTGGGATAAAGCCCACTTGGTCATGGTGTATGATCTTTTTAATGTGCAAACAACCCATTTTTCAAGCAAGGACTCTGGCGCAGAGAGCTTAAGTACGTTGCTCAAGGCGACACATTTCAGAGATAAAGGAACTGAGATTGCAAAGGGGCATTCTAGCTCTGAAGCCTGTGCGTTCAAACTCAGTGCTATGCTACTCATACAGGCATACCGAATCTACACCCACATGCAGAGCAGTTCCTCCTAAGGAAGGCCTGAGGGCTGATCAAACAGTTACTACATACAGAAGGACAGTGCAGAAATGAGCAGGAAACAGAGATGTTGTATCCATGGGAACCCAGCCCCTAACACAGAAACCAATAAGGAGGGTTACTGCTGATGGGCCCAAGTATGGACTTGCCCACCTGAGAAACAGCATAAAAATCAGCAGTTCGAAGGGCACCCAGACTATATGAGAAGGAAATCCACTTACTAGAGCTTCAGCCAAATGGGCGTCACTCACACTGTAGCCACAGGCCCACTCAGATTCCAGGCGAGGGGACACAGAACCCAGGGCTCGATGGAGGAGAGTCAGTGTCACATGGTAAGAATGTATGTGATGAGAGATGCTATTGTGACCACCCTCTTTTTCTCACTTTTTTTTTTTTCTGATAAACTTATATAGAATAAATGCTCATGGGAGTACACTCTCTCTCTTTACCTTGACCTAATCTTATTCAACGAATTTACCATATATAAGCGCTCCATAAACATGTATTAAATACTGTGTGAATTATCATCACAACAAAAAAAAAAGGGGGGGGGGATATTTATTGAGTGTGTTCTATATGCCAGGCATTAAGCAAAGCATTTACATGTTATCTCATTTAATTCTCTAAACAATTCTGAAAAGTATTAGTGTTCCTTTTTCTGGATGAGAACTGAGGCTTAGAAAAGTTTACGCGAAGCCTAAGAGGAGGGGTGGGCTGAGGCTCAAAGCCAGGCTTTTGCCCCCACACAAGCCGCTTAACTTTACTGAGATGCTGCAGGGGACAGGGTGAACCATGGTACACGTGTTTGTCTTCACCCAAGGCTTGGAGGAGAATAGCTGGTGTGCCAGGGCCAGGATCGCAGTGGCGGTGTGTTGAGCTGTGCTTGGAGGAGATCCAGTGGACAGTGAGTGGGTATGCCATGTCATTTACTTCCCTCTTTCTTTCCAGTCTGGATGACTGCCCATGCCATCTTTGTAGAAACCCCAAAGGATGTTCTTCGGGCTGCGAGGGGGAAAAGTGTTACCCTTCCATGCTCCTACCAAACTTCCTCCCCCAACCGAGAAGGATTTATCCAGTGGGACAAGCTTCTAAGGAGTCACACGGTAAGGATCCTTAAAACGCTGGGAGCATGCATATACGACTGAGTATGACCTGATCACAGAGCAGCAGTACCCAAACGTTTTGGCACCAGGGACCTATTTTGTAAAAGACTATTTTTCCAGGGACTGGATGGTGGGAAGTGGTTTGCGGGTGATTCAAGCACGTTACATTTATTGCGCACTTTATTTCCATTATTAAATTGTGATATACAATGAAATAATTATACAACTCATCATAATGCAGAATCAGTGGAAGCCCTGAGCTTATTTTCCAGAAACTGATCTGACAGGAGGTGGAGCTCAGGGGGTAACTCGAGTGATGGGGAGCAGCTGTACTCACAGATGAAGCTTCGCTCACTTGCCTGCCACTCATCTGCTGCTGCGGCCTGGTTCCTCACAGGCCGAGGACCAGTGCCAGCCCATGACCTGGAGGCTGGGGACTCCTGTCTTAGAGGACAAGCACTGCAAAACCTTTCAATACAAGTTAGATAGACCAAGCCGAGTTAACGCCCAGGGGCTGGGTGGGGAAGGACCCAGGGAGGGCCGTACTGTGCCATCTCTAGTCTGAAAGAGTTTCCTTCCCTCAAACGTCTTTCTGTTGTCCAGTCAAGGAACTTTTACTGTATCATTTGAGTCAGTCATTACTTTTGATTAACACAGAGCCTCCCTGAGACCAAATTTTGTTGTAGCTTTTTTTTCTTTTTTTTTCTTCCTGCTTGGGTTCTTTCAGGGAGTATGGGAAGATTTTATTTTCTATTTTGGAATAGATAGCAATCCTATGGTTAAAACATCAGGTAGAAGTACATTGAGAAGTCTCATTCCCATCCTTGCCAATTTTGTCCCATCCCTGGCCCAGTTTCCATACCCTAATTCCCTTATCTCCCCTTTCTCCCAGACAAGGCTAATTTTCACTGGTACTGGTTCTTTGGGGGCAGCATTTATTCTAATTTATTGGTATTTCTGCCACAATCATTCAGTACTGTGAATACCACCTTTGGCTAAGATCTGGTTTCTTGTGTTTCCTTCCAATGGTTCTTTATGCCAGTTCAGAAAATGTTTATATTCATACACACAAAAATACATCTGCTTTCCACCCTAGAATCCCAGTCCCTATTCCTCTCACTAGGGGCAGGTGTGTGTGTGTGTGTGTGTGTGTGTGTGTATGAATGTATGAGTGTGTGTGCATGACTGTGTGAGTGTGTGTGCTCAGTAGTGCTCAACTCTTTGCAACCCCATGGACTGGAGCCTGGCAGGCTCCTCGTGCATGGAATTTTCCAGGCAAGAATGTTGAAGTGGGTTGCCATTTCCTATTCCAGGGGATCTCTCCAACCCAGGGATCGAAACTGGTCTCTTACATCTTCTGCATTATCAGGAGAATTATCAGTGGGATTCTTCCCGCTGCACTACCTGGGAAGCCCACTAGAGGCAACCACTATTACTAGATTTTGGGGTGGCTTTCTGTAGATGCATCATTGTAAACATAGACATATATGTACATATATGAATAAGTAAGTTTCTATAAACTTCATGCACACTGTCCTCCACTTGACTTTTTTCCTCTTAATATACTTTGGAGCTCTTTCCATATGTCAGTGCATTTATATTTATCTTTTATTTTTTAATTCATATTATATATTTCATTTTATGAATGCTCTATATGTACCAATGATGGATGTTTGTTTTACCCCTATATTTTGCTACTACAAATAATATTGCAATAAATATCCATATATACATGTCTCTAGGTATATAGTTATAACTACTATTGTAATTGTTTATAAATATGTATTCATATATAAGATAAATTATTTTAAACTGGAACTTTGGGGTCAAAGGCTATATGAATTTAAAATTTTGATAAATGTCAAGTTGCCTTCTTTGTATGTCAGACCAATTTTCAGGTTCACCAACAACAGTGCAGGCACTTAATTCCCTAATTCAGACTTTATTTATCTTTTATTTTTTAATTCATATTATATATTTCATTTTATGAATGCTCTATATGTACCAATGATGGATGTTTGTTTTACTCCCTATATTTTGCTACTACAAATAATATTGCAATAAATATCCATATATACATGTCTCTAGGTATATAGTTATAACTACTATTGTAATTGTTTATAAATATGTATTCATATATAAGATAAATTATTTTAAACTGGAACTTTGGGGTCAAAGGCTATATGAATTTAAAATTTTGATAAATGTCAAGTTGCCTTCTTTGTATGTCAGACCAATTTTCAGGTTCACCAACAACAGTGCAGGCACTTAATTCCCTAATTCAGACTATTTTCAAACTGTCTATATTTGTGAATTTGATGAGTGGAAAAATATCTCATTATTGATCAAATTCACATTTCTTTAACTGTAAGGAGAGGAACATCTGTTCATAAGTTTTTTGGGTTTAATTTTTTTTTTTTTTTTTTTTTTGCTGCACCAAGTGGCATATGGGATCTTAGTTCCCTAACCAAGGATCAAACCCTCATCCCCTGCAGTGGAAACAGTCTTAACCACTGACCACCAGAAAGTCCCTATTCATAAGTTTTAAAGTTACTTCTACTAAGTACAAACATGCCTGGCATCAGGTCCCCAGCTATTCAGAGAGAAGGCATTAAGCTTTTCCCCGACAGAGAAGGCATGGCCCAAGACATCCAAGTCCTAGAGCAGCAGAGCTGAGGAACGAGGAGAGCAATTCTTGGCCCGAAGCACCTTACTGTCCGTTGTCCAAGGGGCCCTGATGGGCCAGAGTACCTGTCCTACCTGTTTCCAGAATCCCAGGAAGAAAACCTGGGAAAGGCAGCTGCTGCCGTTAGCTTGCAGAAACTGAAGACATGTTCTCTCAGCAAACCAGATGTTAGGTCTCTGCCAGGCACCTAACAAAGATAAATTTACCTCTTTTGAGATAAATACTAAAGATCTTATGTTGACTGATCCCTTACTTCCTAAAGGATTTGAGGCAATCACATTGAGAGCAAGTAGGTTCAGTTCAGTTCAGTCGCTCAGTGGTGTCCAGCTCTTTGTGACCCATGGACTGCCGCACACCAGGCTCCCCTGTCCATCGCCAACTGCTGGAGCTTGCTCAAACTCATGTCCATCGAGTGGGTGATGCCATCCAGCCATCTCATCCTCTGTCATCCCCTTCTCCTCCCGCCTTCAACCTTCCCCAGCATCAGGGTCTTTTCTAATGCTTCAGTTCTTCTCATCAGGTGGCCAAAGTATTAGAGCTTCAGCATCAGTCCTTCCAATGAATATTCAGAACTGCTTTCTTTTAGGATTGACTGATTGGATCTCCTTGCAGCCCAAGGGACTCTCAAGAGTCTTCTCCAACACCACAGTTCAAAAGCATCAACTCTTCGATGCTCAGCTTTCTTTATGGTTCACCTTGCACATCCATGCATGACCACTGGAAAACCATAGCCTTGACTAGACAACATTTGTAGGCAAAGTAATGTCTCTGCTTTTTTATATGCGGTCTAGGTGTGAGAATACTCTGTGAGTTCTACCACAGCCCTATTTTTCATTTTAATTTGCTGTTACTTGAGAGCAAGTAAGAATGCAGAGAAAAGGATTACATCTCTGCCCTCAAGCAGATTATTGTGACAGGTACTAGCAAGAGTGGGAGATGACACAGGGAGAGTCAGGGAAGGAGAAGCCTTAGGATAGTTGAAACCAGTAGGTCAGAAAAAGGGTTGAACTGAGAAAGGCCAACATCCATACACTCGTCCACAGCTCAACACAGGTCCTCATCTCCTGCTTTCTTGCTCCTCCCTTTCTCAGCCAAGAGAGTCATCTGTTCCTACCAGAGCTGTGGCATGTGACTGGGTGAATTATGCATCTGGGTACCCAGCCCAGGAGACCTGATCACCATTAGCTTGGCACAGATGTGTCTGTCCAACAGCCAGAATATCTTTTCCTGATTTGCATAAAGAGTACGTGCAGACCTCAGACCTGACTCTTTTCCCTACCCAGCACGGTCTGCCTTCCTCCCCTAACACTCCACCAAAATCACCAGCAACTTCTCTTCTGTTAAATTCAATGTACTGCTTCTGTCTTCATCTTATTTCATTTCTCCTAGCTTTTCTGACCATCAACCACCTCCCCATCTCAGAACCTCCCTCTCTTGGCTTTCCGATAGTCTTATCCTGGCTTCCACTCTTGTCTCTCTGACCTCTCCCTGACTTTCTCAATTGAGTAGCTTGGAGGCTTGCCGTTTCTCTACTTGCTTACCTGAGGTGGCTTCATTAAGCCCATGGCTCAATGCCATTTGCTTTTCCTATATTATCTACTTTAATCCTCACAAAAATCCTATGATACAAGTGTTATTATCATCATCTCCACTTTGTAGAGGAAGAAATAGACTCAAAGAAGTCAAATATTTTACTCAGTTCAGTTCAGTTGCTTAGCTGTGTCTGACTCTTTGTGACCTCATGAACTACAGCACACCAGGCTTCCTGTCCATGAACAACTCCTGGAGCTTCTTCAAACTCATGTCCATTGAGTCAGTGATGCCATACAACCATCTCATCCTCTGTGGTCCCCTTCTCCTCCCACTTTCAATTTTTCCCAGCATCAGGGTCTTTTCAAATAAGTCAGCTCTTCACATCAGATGGCCAAATTATTGAAGTTTCAGCTTCAGCATCAGTCCTTCCAGTGAATATTCAGGACTTCAGAACATTTCCTTTAGGATTGACTTGTTGGATCTCCCTACAGTCCAAGGGACTCTCAAGAGTCTTCTCCAACACCACCTTTCAAAAGCATCAGTTCTTTGGCAATCAGCTTTCTTTATAGTCCAACTCTCACATTCATACATGACTACTGGAAAAACCATAGCTTTCACTGGACAGAACTTTGTCAGCAAAATAATGTCTCTGTTTTTTAATACACTGTCTGGGTTGGTCATAGCTTTTCTTCTAAGGAGCAAGCATCTTTTAATTTCATGGCCACAGTCACCATCTGCAGTGATTTTGGAACCCCCCCCAACCCCCCACAAAATAAAGTCTCTCACAGTTTCCATTGTTTCCCCATCTATTTGCCATGGAGCGATGGGACCGGATGCTATGATCTTAGTTTTCTGAATGTTGAGTTTTAAGCTGACTTTTTTACTCTCCTCTTTCACTTTCATCAAGAGGCTTTTTAGTTCCTCTTTACTTTCTGCCTTAAGGGTGGTATCATCTGCATATCTGAGGTTATTGATATTTCTCCCGGCAATCTTGATTCCAGCTTGTGTTTCATCCAGCCCAGTATCTCACATGATGTACTCTGCATATAAGTTAAATAAGCAGGGTGACAATATACAGCCTTGACATACTCCTTTCTTGATTTGTGAGCCAGTCTGTTGTTCCATGTCCACTACTAACTGTTGCTTCTTGACTTGCATATAGATTTCTCAGGAGTCAGGTAAGGTGGTCTGGTATTCCCATCTCTTTAAGAATTTCCCACAATTTGTTGTGATCCACACAGTCAAATGCTTTAGTTAGTCAATGAAGCAGAAGTAGTTGTTTTTCTGGAACTCTCTTGTGTTTTTGATGATCCAACAGATTCTGGCAATTTGATCTAAGGTTTCTCTGCCATTTCTAAATCCATCTTGAACATCTGGAAGTTCACAGTTCATGTACTGTTGAAACCTGACTTGGAGAATTTTGAGCTTTATTTTGCTACTGTGTGAGATGAATGCAATTGTGTGGTAGTCTTAGCACTCTTTAGCATTGCCTTTCTTTGGGACTAAAATGAAAACTGACCTTTTCCAGTTCTGTGGCCACTGTCGAGTTTTCCAAATTTGCTGGAAATGCACTTAGCAGCATCATCTTTTATGATTTGAAATAGCTCAACTGGAATTCTATCACCTCCACTAGCTTTGCTTGTAGTGATGCTCCTAAGGTCCATTTGGCTTTGCATTCCAGGATGTCTGGCTCTAGGAGAGTGATCACACCATCATGGTTATCTGGGTCATGAAGGTCTTTTTTTGTACTGTTCTTCTGTGTATTCTTGTCACCTCTTCTTATTATTTTCTTCTTCTGTTAGGTCCATACCACTTCTGTCCTTTATCAAGCCCATCTTTGCATGAAATGTTCCCTTGGTATCTCTAATTTTCTTGAAGAGATCTCTAGTCTTTCCCATTCTATTGTTTTCCTCTAATATTTTGCTCAAAGTCATGCAACTACTAAGTGCAGAGCTGGGCTTTGAATTGAGGCAGTCTGGTTCAAAGTAGTGATCTTAACTAGTACCATGTTTTATTTGGTAAATGATGAGTATATTGATGAATAAACAAATTCCAAAGGGAAGAGTCAAATAAATAAAGGGGGGTTGCAAGCCATGGATGACTGCCCAACACAGTGCCTGAACATCTTATATACGCAATAAGTATTGGTTGACTGTGAGAACAAAACTAAAATGGAGCAAGCAAGAGGTGCCATGGGTCACAAGAGGTGATAGATAGCTTCTAGTATGAAGTGCCTGCCTGCCCCAGGTTTTTAGTACTATAGATCATAAGAGGAATCATGAATGGGCCCCATATGTGAAGCTCTTTGTTCTGCAGGGTCGGCTTGTGAGTACCTCTGGGCCTGGGGATAGTGGGTGAGGGTAGACAGGACAGGCTGCAGCATCGTGCCAGGGCCTTAGGCTGAAGACCAAGTGTATTTCTTCTTCCCTCCAGGAAAGCGTGCTCATCTGGAACTTTGTGACCAAAGAATATATCTATGGTGAGCTTTATCAGAATCGTGCTAGCATATCAGACAAGGCTGAGCAGTCAGACGCCTCCGTCACCATTGACCAGCTGACCATGGATGACAATGGCACTTATGAGTGCTCCGTCTCGCTGATGTCAGATCTGGGGGGCGTCTCCAAGTCACGTGTCCATCTCTTGGTCCTCGGTGAGTGTCTCTTCCTCCCTGGGGTGATAGGAAGAGGCTGGGGAGGGTGGGGTGTGAGGAGGAGACACTCTGCTGGCAAGATAAACCTGGAAGCAATGCCTGATGAAGAGCTAAGACTTCTCCCCTCATCTAGTCTTGGGGGGAGCCTTGGGGGGTCTGCTTCTCACTCTGGAACCAAATACGATTCTGTCTGGGCACACAGCTCCCCAGGACAGAGGTCAAGGCTGATGTGGAGTGGTCCCTGGGGGTCAGCCCTGGAGATTCTGTCCATGCTCCATCCAGAGCTCTTTCCTTCACACCAGCTCCTCTTGTTTTCATGGAAAACTTACTAAAAAGAAGAAAACTGGAAATCCTAGATCCTACTGGAAAGATTCTCACTGCCTTGCTGTGATGCGGAGGGCCAAATCATGACTCTTACACATCAGGCACCTTTTCCAGCTCTGAATTAGCTAATCAGTAGAAGTCCTTCACACCACCATCTCTCCAGACCTTGGCTCTAACACACCATTCATCAGGTTCTGTTGTTTCTGAAATATGTCCCACAATAACATTCTTTTTATACAAATAGCTTATTATTGGAGTCTATCATTTTGGAATGATTAGAACTATCTCCTACTTTTAGGATCTTCATTTTGTAGATGAGGCCCAGGAAAGTAGGCACCTGACTCAACGTCAGACAGCTGCTGGAAAAACTTTAGTGAGCCAGCCTGTGTCTACTCTAAGAAATGATCCCCACACTGGTGGGTAGCAGTACTTTTTAGCCATACTTTAAACCAAAGAAATGGATCATGTTCCTCCATTTTACTCCCTTTACACCACATAGTGGGATTTTATTTTTAATTGCATAAGGTGGCTGCCTGGGTTTTTGAATCATTGTAGTGAGTTAAACAATAAAGCCCTGAATAAAGAATAACCATCTCCTCCCTGCATCCTAGTGCTAACAAGGTGGCCAAGGCTAGTACCTGCGTGCATTCTTCTAGACTCCTCTCCAAGTCCTTTCAACACACACACATACACACACATATTTCATTTTCCCTCTTTCCTTTTCTTAAAAGAAGAAATCATATTATAAAGGTTTTTTGTAACTTTCTTTTTCTTAATGTTTCATGTAAATTTCTCCAGATCATTACATACAAATATACCTATGAACATAATACATTCCGTTGTGTGAATATACTATGATTATTCCAGTGGCCCATACTGATGAGCATTCTCAAGCTGTTTTTTTTTTGTACAAACAATATATATGTATGTATAAAATGTGTGCATATATGTATGTACATATATATGTATACGCATATTCTGTTCTCTTTGTTTCTGTTGGATAGATTCTTAAAAGTAGGATTTCTATTGCTCAACATCATTAGGCATCAAGGAAAAAAAATTTAAAAAGAAGGATTTCTAGGTCAAAGACTTTGGCTTCATTAAAAGTTACTCCATATTGGCAAATTTCTTTCTCCAAAGCAACTTATTATTGCCATGAACATTATGTGATCATACTTGTTTTCCTATGTTCTTACCAGAACTGAATATTATCAATCTTCTTCATTTTTCTATGAAAGTGAAAGTCGCTCAGTTTTGTTCAACTCTTTGTGACCCCATGGAATTCCATGGAATTCTCCAAGCCAGAAGAAAGGAGTGGGTAGCCTTTCCCTTCTCTAGGGAATCTTCCAACCCAGGGATCAAACCCAGGTTTCCCACATTGCAGGCAGATTCTTTACCAGCTAAGCCACAAGGGAAGCTTAATTTTTTATAAATTTTGTTAATTGACTAGGTAAAAAAAAATCTGTTCAGTTCCAGTTTCACATCCATGCTAGGTCACTTCAGCTGTGTCCGACTCTTTGCGACCCTATGGACCATAGCCCACCAGGCTCCTCTGTTCATGGGAGGATTCTCCAGGCAAGAATCCTGGAGTGGGTTGCCACACCCTGCTCCAGGGATGCTCCCAACCCAGGGGTGCAACTCTCATCTGTCATGTCTTCTGAATTGGCAGGCAGGTTCTTTACCACTAGCACCACCTAGGAAGCCCGGATAAGCTTCGCGTCTCTCCTTAACTTGGCGCTGAGCACCTAAGGCGAGGACACCAGCAGTGGATTAAAGGCTGCGTCTGTTTCCTTGTTCTCCTTAGTCCACTTCCTCCCACTCTCACTTCTGTGACTCTGAGGTCATGGCCAAGTGTTAAAGGGGAAAGCAAAGCCGGTATCACCTAACCAGGCCACCTACCGTCTTCTCTTGCTATCCCGTGATCCCAATCAGAGCAGACATCCCACTACTGTTTCTTTCATGGGGTGTGTGAGAGGGTTCCTCAGCACTGGCCCCCACCAAGGGATCCACCTGACACAAGTATTTTGCACACCTATAGGCCAGACTTTCACATCTTTTACCCTTTCCCACCTTCCCCTGATTATGGTGACTTGCTCTTACTCTTCACTGTCCACTCTGGGCTCCCCTTGACCCAGCCAACAGCTCTCTGGGACCAGGTCCTTTCAGTGTGACGAGAACACGCCTCCGTGCTTATTCTGCTAACCCTGCAGCTGGAAGGGCAGACCCTTCTCACAGTTGCACACTCTCCTCACCTCGCCACTGCAGTCTGCTCCAGCCAGCTTCTCTGAGCAAGCGGTAGGACCTGAATGTGACCCCAGATGGGTCCTCAGATACCCAAGGACATCTAGGAAGCTCTTCCAGCATCATGTCCAGGAGTAGACTGTAGGAACTTACTGATTCCTTACAAGTCTCAGCCACAAGTGAGAGACGCCAGTTCCCGACAGTAGCCAACGGCTATCTCCACATGGTATTGTGTGGTTCCTCCCTGGCTGGGAATGAGATGCGGGGGAGTACCTCCTTCCTCTCCACCAAGAGAGGAAGGAGAAACACTCATGGTCCCTATTTCTGACAATCTTCTTTAAAGAACTCTCTCTAGTCTTCTCTTAAATGGGAAGGAGGAGGGCAACTGATAATTAGAGAATTCACTCCTGGGAAAGCCACTCCTCTCCTCAGCACTGAGGATGCTAGCCATTCAGAGCCTCAACTTGAAGATTTTGGTGGACATTCTCAGACATAGGAGAAGTCCCCTCCATATCCCACTGATGCTTTTTGCTCTGGATTTAGGGACTCTTGTCTTCTATAAGATCTCTCGCACCACCTTTGTGGTTATAAAAATGAACTTAATGTGCTTTTCTTATGTCTGTAAGTCTTGTTTTGTACCCTTAGATCTTTGTTTCATTAGGAATTTATTTTTGAACACAGGATACTAAAGTTCTTTGTTTCCTTCCAAATGGACAGCCAATTACATCAACATCATTTATTATTCCAAAGAAACAATTATTTTCCCCCTGGAATGCCAGGTTTATCACATGTTAAATTGCTACATATACACAGCTGTTTTTTACTGCTTATTTCACTTATTCTCCTTTTGATTATTCCTATGCCAATATCGCATTGTTGTGATTATAGTATGTCTGTAGTCTGTGTTGAGACACAAACACACATGCTCACGCACATATTTAGTGATTAGCATTTGTGTGCGTGGCTTTTAAAATCTGGCACTGTGTAATACCTTCTCTTACTAAACTTTTCCAAATCAGTTTTACACATTTATTCTTTCATGTTAATATTAAAATCACATTGTTATGTTTTTTAAAAAGTTGGTTGGAATGATATTCAATTTACATATTAATTTGCAATGGAATGATATTTTAATGATATAAGGAAGACGTATATCAGGTTTTCTGACCCATACTGGTGACTCTATAATGACTGGATTCCAGGTTTTCTGTGGCCAAATAAAGACTAATGTGTTTACTTAGTTGTGTAAGAGGAGGGCAGGAAACTGTACCCAATCCATTGAACTAAATACCCAGTCTCTGTGTCCTTCTGCTCTGCAAACCAAGGGGATCATCTTAAATGGAGGGAAAACGGCCATCAAATTGCAATGACCTTTGCCTGTATCAGTCAGTTCAGTCACTCAGTTGTGTCCTACTCTTTGTGACTCCATGCACTGCAGCACGCCAGGCCTCCCTGTCCATCACCAACTCCCAGAGCTTACTCAAACTCATGTCCATCAACTCGGTGATGCCATCCAACCATCTCATCCTCTGTCGTCCCCTTCTCCTCCGGCCTTGAATCTTTCCTAGCATCAGGGTTTTTCAGATGAGTCAGTTCTTCGCATCAGGTAGCCAAAGTATTGGAGTTTCAACTTCAGCATCAGCCCTTCCAATGAATATTCAGGACTGATTTCCTTTAGGATGGACTGGTTGGATCTCCCTGCAGTCCAAGGGACTCTCAAGAGTCTTCTCCAACTCAACAGTTCAGAAGCATCAATTCTTTGGTGTACAACCTTGTTTATGGTCCAACTTTCACATCCATACATGACTACTGGAAAAACCACAGCCTTGACGAGACAGACCTTTGTTGGCAAAGTAATGTCTCTGCTTTTTAATATGCTGTCTAGGTTGGTCATAACTTTCCTTCCAAGGAGTAAGCATCTGTTCATTAGATAACACCAAGTTCACAATCATTACAGCTATCCTTTTTTGAGCATCTGTTTGCTATGTGCCAGGCATCTCAGTAAGTCCTCTACGGATATGATCTCATTTCATCTTTGCAATACATCTGTGACAGTGGGTATTAACACTCATATTTGATAGAAGGGAACACTGAGACCCAAGCAGTTAAATGACCACTAGAAAGTGTCTAAGCTTTGATGGAAGCACTGTTCCCAACCATCAAGCCTTCCTATCCGGGTGATTCCCAAACTCTTCACGGCTGACAACTTTTCAGCACACCGTTTCTTTCACTCTGTGGCAGATATAAGCTTGATTCACGGTATCACTGCATTAACTTGTGTCTTGCCCTTCCTGTGCCCATGCCAATGAAAGGAGGTTGGAGAGGCAGAGCAGTGCCAGCCATGGATGTGCCCACTGTCCACAGGACATGCCCATCTTGGAAGCATCACTCATTGAAAACTGAGGTTCTGTAACTGCTCTTCCACACTGAAGGTCTTAACCTAGGTCTGGAACACTGAAGCGCCATAGCCCTCTGAGTACATGGATATTTCTTTCAAGGTTTTCACAGGGAGCTTTGATGGTCTTAGAGCTGTAGGAACACCTCTCCTAATCTCCTGGACAAGGCTGACACCATCACGTTTTATTATCCTACGGCGTTTTTACAGCTGTGTTTCGGTTGACCCAGACCAGGTGGAGTGCTGTGATGTGTTTTTCTACTGGCCCCATGGAATCAAGAGTCTGCCTGTTTGTGAAGGGCTCCTCATGTCAAAATCTCTAGTGCACCAGACTGTTAGAAAGAAGCCTGTTTCTGCTTTGCTGGCCTGTTCTTGTTCTCCCGCTCCAAGGACCTTAGTCCTGATGCAAATAAACAAATAGCTGTGTTTCGTGACCCCTTGCCTCTTAAAAATATACGAATTTAAAGAAAGATGAAACAAAAACAGACAAACATTCATATATATCATTGGGTTTTATTTCTCCATGCTTTCTTCCAGCTCCTATCCACATACTTATTTCTGTACATAACTGAATTTGTAACCTAACCATAGGAACTTTTCTCTTTTCATTTCATTACGTGGTGTCTTAGCACTTGCTGTTCTTTAAGCTTCATGCCACTTCAGCAAGGGAATGCTGAGTCCTGTGTCCCAGAACTGGACACTGTTTCCAATTTAAGCTATTATAATTAATGTTGCATTAAACTATTTTGTGTTCACAGCACTTAATTTTATCTGCATTAGCTCCCAAGAGAGATATTACCAGCCAGGGAAATGAGCATTTTCCTCCAGTTTCTCTTCTGCACTGTCTGCCCTTCCTCACCCCCTTCCCTTATCCTGGTTCACCCCCAGCTGAGTCCCTCACTTTGCTCCACCTGGCCCTTCTCTGGCTGATCCTGGCTCCTCTGGCTTCCGTATTTAATGGCTTTGGTTTTCTTCTGGCAGCAAGCTGGTTTCAGGCAGGGCTGCTGCTGCTGCTGCTAAGTTGCTTCAGTCGTGTCCGACTCTGTGCGACCCCATAGACAGCAGCCCACCAGGCTCCCCTGTCCCTGGGATTCTCCAGGCAAGAACACTGGAGTGGGTTGCCATTTCCTTCTCCAATGCAGGAAAGTGAAAAGTGAAAGTGAGGTTGCTCAGTCATGTCCAACTCTTAGCAACCCCATGGACTGCAGCCCACCAGGCTCCTCCGTCCATAGGATTTTCCAGGCAAGAGTACTGGAGTGGGGTGCCATTGCCAGGCAGGGCAGAGGGGCCCAATTCAAGTGTGAAAGTCCGGATTCCCCCCCCCCCCCCCCCCCCCCCCCCC